>MJUU01017423.1:86066-100665 GCA_002080025.1 Modiolus philippinarum | reverse complement strand
CTTATTATAAGTATTTGTAACTATGAATGAGAAGATGCGTGGGAGGATACATTACCTCAATAAATTCAAATCATAACTGTGTAAATATATTGATTTAATATGCACTGAAGAGACAAAAGTTGTGGAAATGGCGACATGCAGAAAATAACCCCACAGTAACTTCGGTAATTTTTAATTTGACATCAACATATGTTTGCATTCTATATGTATTTAATTGTTGCAAAGTATACATTAACTACGTAAAAAACTGGTAAAAACAAATTTTGAAAACATAAATTTATTAAACAATTCAACATTTGACTATAATGTCCACCAGACTAGAATGTTCATCACTTTCAACTTTCTTTAAATACTAAAGAATGTAAAATATGTATGAAAATAGCAATTCTCTCACGGAAAAACGATCAGTATTGTTTCGTAGAATATACTATCACAGAACACATCAGTATCTTTAGACAAGTTAAATGTCAATTTCCAGAGAGCACACATAATTCAATAACTTAACTTTTATGCAACATTTTCTCAAGGCTTCAACATTTTCTAGAACACACTGGTCTTACTTTTCACACCGGTATGTCTCATTGCCACATTTGAACACAACTGTAATCATAACTCTGAACACATTACCAGTAAGCATAAATTCTGTAAATAGAAGGTACGATTAAGTATAAAATTGCTATGGTTTAAACTTTCAACTTGTTAGTATATCAAGATTCAGGAAAGCAACGTTCAAATGTTTTATGGTCTCACGGAAAATCGTATCTGCATTTAAACTTAATCTCTTAGTTTCTTTTTATCTGCTGTTAAACATTCTTGATGACTTACGTACCAGTCTGAAGGTACCTGAACACAAATTTATTTCCCACTTGATACAAATATACATGTATGTATTAGACGCACATACTTGTACACTTAAAAAGATACCTTTGCTAAGGATTGCAAATGTTGTGAAATTACAGTCATTCGCAACTCAACCTTATTATGGAATTCTAACAATCTTTTTTCCTGAATTCAAACGAATATACTGCATTGACAAGAATCCAGCTTCATTGATGTCAAATTCCTCAATGGAAAACAATTTAACATAATAGATGAACTTTTTATCTAGATGTTGAAACCGACATTTCCTCTAATATTTCGGTTTATGAATTCCCATGGCAAAGAATAATCACAAAAAGGCTAAACAACAATAAAAGCGTTGTTCCTTTGCTTGTTTTTTACCATGTATTTGTAGAGACTTTGTCTCATGTGCATTTACTCCATATCCTTTAATTCACCATTTATTTTGTTTCTTTGGATGTTGTATTTTGACGTGATTTACGTGTTCACATCGTTGTCAATGTTGGAAGACCCTTACACACTTGGAGATAGTAGCTTTCATTTTCAAGAAGATAGTAGAATCTAAAAATTAAAGTAAAAATATATGGATAGAATACTCAATTAGTACAAGTGTCACATTAAATGAAGTAACATAGAATAAAACAACTTAAATCAATGACATATATATATATGTTAAGTTCAAAGAATGTGGATGGAATGTACGTGATATTTTTCAAGTAAAATTACTATAATTTAGAATGTCCATCTTCCTAGAAAGCAGGTTTTACAAGGGAGATATGGATTTCCGTCCCCTGCAGAAATTATTCTTTCGAAACGTACACAATATTTTTCCCATGCGAGAGCTTGTTTTTTTTGCTCGTGAATAACGAAATACCGAAGTTACTGTGAATTTACATTGAGAGATGAGTGATAAAATCTTGCATTGGAGACTATTTACTCTGCGACATCGAACAAATCATAGCTCTCCCGCATTTCACTCAAGAATTTGGCTGTTGCTTAAGTTTCATGGGGTTTCAAATCATTTTTATTCTTTTATAAATTATCTGTAAGATAAAAACAGTACATACTTTAATACATTCTATATAAACATCCAATCATCAACGAACAAGTCACAACAAAGTTCTGAAAATTCACCAACAGAACAATAGCTTCCTCTTGAAACTCAAGGTTTTCTTCCTTTCGTCTGTGGTAAAAATCGTCTCCAACAAATCTCATCAAATGTGCGACTTCACCTACACTTTCTGCATGATTTCGTTTCATTTTCAGATTTGTAAATGAATGTGAATTCATTTTTCAATTCAATATACGATTCATTGTTTGGGTGGTAACTTAAGGGTATTCCCATAGTTAGTAATGCGTATTGAATATTGCACCACCATTTAAATCACCATCTATTTTTAGACCCTTATGAAAGGCTATAAATATATCTACCCAATAGTGATTTCATTTTCTGTCCTGGGTCGCGAAAAAATACTATTATAATCATATCTGGTGATAGTTAGATTGATTTTATATTCAAAATATATGAAACCCCTTTCCGAAATCAATATAAATATAGATGTTGAATTTTGATCCGCAGAGAAAAATAGAAAACATAAAAAATATATGATAAATTGACATTATTAGGATGACTTTTATTACATGTATACAGATTACAGATTTATAACATGTATACAGTATACAGATGGCTTTTGCTAGTGCCGGTACCAAGTCCGGCTATCCCGAGTTCCTATCGTTATTTATGTTTGTCTCTTGTTTTCATTAATGTTTTCTGGTGCGTGCAGTTTGCTTGTAAATTTTTGGGATGTAATTGTAGTTCCTGGCCATTGTAGGTGTTTGCTGTAATCCTGTTCTTGTAATACAGAGTAAAAAAAAGCATCAATTGGTGTGAATAAAAAGCGTCATATTTTAGTTTACCAAATCTCAATTCTACAATTCTGAGCTGTATTTGAGCTTGAATCAGAAGAATTAAGTCTGTCCACGAATTTTGGATATTACATCAATGTTGTGCAAATTTTATGCAACAAAAGTGGTCATTTTAGATTTCCAATACTAATAAGTGCATTTGTAACTGTGACCATGAAGTGATTCTTGCGATTTTTTGCAAAAATTAAAATTGCATATTGGATCAAATTCCATGTATATTTTCGAATCATAATTTGAGATGGATATCTGTACACCCTACCTGACAAATGAATAAAATCTTTTTGGGGTGGAATCGAAGTAAAGCAAATATCGGTAATTTCCCTCTGAAACGAGAATTCATCAGTATTCAGGCGCGGATCCAGGCAATTAGAAAAGGGGGAGTTCCAATTGGAAATGAAAGATTTCGCGGAGCGGAGCGAGGTGCGAAAAATTTTGGGTGTATTTCTTAATAAAACATCAGGATACTCATTAAAAATGCATGATTGTCCAGAAAAAAGGGCGGTTCAAACCCCCGGAACCTCCCTTCTGGACCCGCCAATGGTATTTATGCATTTTTGTTAAAATGTTATTAAAACTTTTCTCTGTTCAGTATAAGATATTTTTACTGCATGAATTATTTTTATTAATAGGTATAGTTTTAGAAGATTATAAAGGGTGGAGGGACAAGACCTTTTATTTTAATGTGTTTTTGTATTTTCAGTTGGTTGCTAAATGCTTTAGGGAAAATAAATCAATTGTTAATTGTTTTTAGAATATCTGGCGTTTTCTTTTCTGTTACAGATTGCCAAAGTTTCCCTTTTTAGCCTTAATGTTCACAACTTGCCACTTGTGTATCCGTTTATAGATGTATCTATCACATTTAATTCTAAATAAGCAATGAAGGGATATGGAGTAACAGCAAATGAGACAAATATGCAAGAACGTGTGAAAAACAAGTAATGGAACATCGCTTTTATTGTTGTTCTTCATCTTATAAATGTTTTCTTATATTTTATTGTACTTTTAATGAATTGAAATTATACCAAAAATATTACTCTTCCCATTTCTTGTTGTTCACATCCTTCAATATTGCTGTATCAGCAGAATGATAAATCAGATTAAGAACTTATCTAATAATTTAGACATTGTTGTGTTGGTATTGCATAGTGGTAATGTAGGCGGTAGACACAGCGTACAAATTTGATCCTATTCGATACTACAAAAATAAGAACACAATAAGATGGAAGACCAAAGACACGACACGCCCACAAAACACACGAACATCACAAATTGATCACTAAAAACTAGAACATTCACAGCGTGGATTCCTTCTATGCAACGAAAATAGGGATAAATGTATATATAATGTATAACAATGTTTCTCTAATGATATGTCAAGTTTAAACCGGTTTTGACCCGTTAGATAAATTTTCTTTATTCAACGTATATATAAGCCCCGTGTTATTTCACGCCAAATCTATTCGGAATACAATTCTCGGTGTTTATCATTGATCATTAGAGAAAAAGATTACACCACTTTATCCCGTTTATTACCATATTTTATCCAATCTCGATAGTTAAATTTAAAAATTTTAAAATGCTCGGCAAGCCTCGCAATTAAAATTTTAAAATTTAACTATCTCTAGTGGATAAAATATGGTAATCAACGGGATCTATGTATACAAAATGTCAAAGTATGAAACAGCATTAGGTCTCTTTGATTTTAAACTTACTAGTGTAGATCAGCAATGTCAATATTCTTTAGATATTGGTTTATAAAAAGAACTTAATTTTTAAATACCTAAGTTGTATAAATTTAGTACATGTGAATGGCCATTTCGGCAATCTTTATCTCTATATACAATTATACAATCAATGAGAAAATACAAACTTCTTTAACTAATATTATTCTGAAATATATTTTATTGGAGTAAAACATTTGAATGATAGGCTTTCTTTAAAAAAAAGTAAAAGAAATATCATGCATACATGTACGTTCAATATTAAATGTACATGTATACTTGTAAATAACCTTTTCGCGATCTTTTTTATATTGAAATACTATGCAGAGAAGTTAATTTATATGAACAACAACTAAGGCTACTATTTTAGATTAAAATGAACCCGGAAAATCATCATTTAGAATATTGTTTGTAAAAATTTTCAAAGATATTATTCAATCAAATATTTCGTAGCATATAAATTCATAAGACATTTCAGGTGAAGCAATTTGACAAACTTATGAAAGAATTCAGATATAAAATCACGACAGAGTGCTGGAAATTGTTATGATTTATTCTTGTTGAGACTACGTATAACGGGTTATTTTCGCAGGGTGTTAATTTTGGCGTTTTTTAGCGGTCCAACTTAAATCCCCAAAATAAATTCCGCCAAATTTTATTCTGCAGTTTATATATTTAAAGTAGATTAAATTTATAACCTCTTTCTTAAATTCTTACCTTTGGAAATTAATTAACATTTTTCATAACGGCTTGGATACCTCTGTGTATTGTGCTTGTCTAAGATTTATATTCAGGCCAAGCTGTGTAGATGACAAATATTTAAAATTATTGAAAATGCAGGTAGTAATATAAATTATATGTAATTTACTAAATAATTGATGAATGGCAATAAAAAATATTTAAAGTCAAAGGATAATTATCATTCTTTTCTTTAATATTTAATGTTGATCAACACTTATTATATAATAAAACGAAACTCACTTCTTTTTTAGTAACAAGGGAAATATTTTATTATGTATTTTACGTGACCGCGAAAATAAAAACCGCCAATATTTTTTGTATACATGTTCTCTTTAAAACCGCCAAATTTTACACCCGTCAAAATAACCCGCTATACGGTATTTCATAGACTAAAGCATTACTAAAAACGTAATATCGAGAATACATTGGAAATTCACATATGAAAGCAACAGCAGTCGTAAATAAATCTATCAAATCATAGTAGTACAGTAGAACTTTTATCTAACTGAAATACTATTTTTATGAACAACTACAGACAATGACGTCAGTGTGACTCACGGCAAGACATATGTTCTTAACATATTATAAATGGGCAGTAAGGTCTTCCAAGGACTATTTCATATGCTTCTATTTGTAGCATACATGACATTTCCTGGAATATTTCAATAGTTTCCGATAATACAAGTTTAAAAATACAAAGACAACTAGTACGTCAATCGTTCGAAGAACAATTGATAGGTCTTTCCCAAAGTTGCGTCAGAATGTTCTCATTATTGATTCATAGGGAAAACCAACTTTCTAAGCTTGATATGTATATTTATAGGATCTTTAACGTGAAATACATTTTTTTTTTCAATGTGACCTTGAGATTTGACTTCGACGTCATTTTGAAGGTCAAGTCTACCTGAACATTTTTGTATTGAATATATGTGTGTATCCTCAATGGTATTTGAGCTATAACCATAAAACCCCAAATTTATACATCGAAAATCGGTTTTGGTCCAAAGGTCCAAAACGGTTGGTCCAATGATTTTGGACCAATGTAACGATTGTAGGTCTCAACAAGACACACATTTCCTTCATTACATTTAATCAGCTATCTATCACGGTTTCTGAGTTAATCCAATAACAAGGTCTGAGGTCAAAGTTCAAAGTGACCGATGACCTTTGACCTTAGCATTTTTAGATGCAACACATACCACTTAAGTTGAACGGAAAAACATTTTCGAGAAAATCGTACTTAAAGATTTTACGAAATTTTCAAGGGGTATAACTCATGAACGGCCCACCGCAGAGTTTCGGTCTAAATGTAACGAAGGTCCGTCATAACCTAACAAACATTTTTGCCATTACATTTAATCAGCTATCTCTTATGGTTCCGAGTCTATCCTATAACAATGTTTTTCGGACTTTGGGCGAAAATTCGTGAACGAAAAAAAGATTTTCGGCTGTTCCCTATTTCTGCACAACTAGACATGGTCTCGTTTATTGTCATTAAGTTTCAAAAGGATATCTCAAACCAATCTTCCAAAAAATGAGGAAGAAAAGATAAAAAATAACGAGACAAAACATACTTTGAAAAAGTGCGTCTTATACATCAGTGCGACTTATACTTAAGAAAATACGGTGATATGAAAAAAAAATTGGACCTTAAAATCAACCTTAATCTGTGACCTTGACCTTTGACCTTGGACGAGTTTTGAAGGTCAAAAGTCAAGGTCACACTAACCGTTGTTGAGAAACAAATAGTTGAAGTCGAAACAAAAATATCAAGGGGCATAACTCTTGAACGGTCCATCGTAGAGATATGGTCTAAAGTAACGAAGGTACAAACATTTTTGTCATTACACTTCTTCAGCTATCTCTTATCTGCTAACAAGGTTTACCATGTTTGGTGAGGTAACTCTGTTACTAAAATAGATCGGGGTCACAGGGTCAGTCTGGTCAAGCCCAGCGATTTCTGATTAATGGTACCAAGTATTAAAGTGAGATCTTTTAAGACTTTTCGGCAAACGTTGGAAGAAAAAAAAAAGAAAAAAAAATAATTAGAAGAAATACAAGAAGGTCTTTCCACCGAAGTGGGAAAGATCTTAATTCAGAAGTCACGATTCGATTGTTAAAAGAGGGTGGAGTGAAAAAACTTCTATAAAATATTTTGCTTTGCTATATTCAATAGCCACTTTGTCCGACTATTGCATATCCCAAAGCTTCACATCAACAATCCGACTGACCTGTTATTTTGTTATGACGACCACATATTACTAAGGTTCTTTTTGGCATACATTTTCCGATATTGACATTGACACGTCTCATCTGATCCGTCGCTTTTCTGGCTTATCGTTTGTTGACCCTGTAAGTTCTTAATTTTCAAATTTCTGTAAAATCTTTCATATGTGCCTCCTAATATTAAAATATTAAAGTTTTTGAAACAAAGATTGATTTCTGAATAATTCTATGTAAGTACATCACAATAACGTAATAAACACAAAAAATTAAGTTTTTGGAAAACAATTTTTTTATTAGTGCTGTACACTTTGTTCAATGAGTTACCTTTCATCAGCGGCATTGAATTAAATTATATGGAAAGCCATAATCCAAAAACGCCAGAAAGAAAACTATTCAAAGAGTTTAAAGTGCACATGTTTTTGCGCACTGGCTTTTAGAAGGAATTATACAGATGTCCGATCATACAAAGAACATTGCTTTTCAATGTTTCAATGGAAACCATTTTATACATACTGCCTGCATTTGAAGATGGTATACCACACGAAGGAAATATATCGCGCGAGATAGTAGTCGAGGGTGATATTCTTTTCTGAGTGTGGTAATCTAATAAATCATCCGACATTAAAGGCAGCATGTGTTAAATTATACTTAACATCTTTACTGTATTACTACTTCAAATTACGTCAATGACTTCACTGTACAATTAGAGCTGGAGGTGTACTCGACAGAAGGGTGGTATACTCAATAGAGGGATAGCATACCGAAATACAACCATTAAGGTTAACCAATCACAGTTAAGGCAAGTCCTGTGAAGTATAATATTTTTAAATAAGTTTTGATCAATTTTGTAAGTGTGTCCGAATCCGTATGATATGCTGTTCAACCTTGGCTCAGATGCATCTGCCATATCTTGCTCATATTGGTTTTTCAAAAGTCATAAACCAAGCCAAAATAATCTTCATTTTTCCCAAGAATCCCGCAAGTCATATTCCGAATATTTTGTGAATGATGTTATGTAAAGAACATGCCGCATGTTTACTTCCAGTTCGAATAACTTCTGATAAAAGGCACATATGCTCATATCCAACCATCCATACATTTGATTTTTAAACCAAACCTTGCTAAGCAGCCATGTTTTTGAAATTTCAAGAAGTGTTAGTATTGTATTAAGTATGAAAGCGTGTTATCGTATTATTTTTTCCTACTACATTTTTAATGTATTCAATAACAAAAGGTCAAGAGTGAAAGGAAAATTGTTTTCGAATTATACCATAACTTCAACTCAATATGTCTAACAAACCTGGACTAATGTAACGAATATAGTCTACATAAAATAAAGTTTTTAATTCAATACATTTCATCAACCAAATTTTCCATATTCAGCCAAACGTTATTACAAAAAAGATCACAAGACTGGATAAGGGTTGTGACTCATCTGATCGATCATTTCAATGATAGAGAAATTGTATAAATTTAGATAAATTTGAGTTTTCAAACGTGATGCAGAACCAAAATCGACTTAGTAGGATTGATGCTTCTTATACTCCCAAGACAGATGGATGCGCTCTATAATTTCTACATTTTTAATCAACTCTATATCAAAATCAGATCAATAAGGTGTCATTGTTTCAAGTATTTCTTATTGAAATCACAGTTACTAGAATATGAAATCTTTTTTATCTTCGAATTGAGGAGAGAATATCCTCACGTGTGAATTTTATTTGCAGTCAGTGTTTGCAACCAATGAAACACCATTAACATCTTGAATAAATTTCTGGAAAATAAAAATATGAAATATACTTAACAACAGAAGAAAAGCACCACTTACTTAATGCTGTCTGGTTCCCTGTATATATTTGAGCTTTGTTGTTTGCACGTATTATGTTTTATTTTGTACTTGAGGAAAATGATTTTCATGTAAAAAAACACTTCTGCGACGCTGCAATAAATGGCTTATAATATATTGATAAACAAATACCGAAAAAAGAGACGGAAAGGGGAAAACAAAATGCACTGCAATCGAAGGGTAAGACAAATGGATTAAGACAGCTGGATGAACGAAAATAAAACAAGGAGACGGGTTTGAGCAAGAATGTCACAGTTATTCCACCATTATTAACCCCAACAAAACCTGTTGTGTCGCGAGGTTTCTTAGAAGGAAAACAACATCTGCTACACGCCTGACATCCGCCTTACTAGCAATATAGGACTGGTATTAAGTCATAAGCGGCAAGTATGAGTAACGTAATAAACTCTTGATCTACTATAAAGTTTTATTCTTATGCGCAAGATTATAAGAATCTAACACCAGGGCGAGGGTCAGACGAAACAATCTCAGACACCCAAGGGTAAGATTTCAAGTACTCGAAATGAGTAATCACGCGGTTCCAATTAATGTCGAAAAGGATATGATATTATTGATCATTTCGATATAAAAGTTTTTGCAAATTGGATACATGTTATCTCAAAATATATTCATGAAGGGATTCAATATGAGAAGATTTGTTTAATCACGAAAAAATAACTTAACTTTATTTATCATTACATAAGCTGGCATTATCATAAATACATAAAATAAATCTGGCGTATTGTTAATGTTTACCAATAGTTTTAGTCAATAATATATGATGGATTTTTGTTTATACTTCACATTCTTACAGCAAAAACAATCAAAGTGCCTTTGTTCTGAATGTTGTGGTTTCTGGTTCTGTGCTTTGTGTCTGTCTGGCGTCATTGTTTTTGTGTCTAACGTCATTGTTTTCTGTGTTCTCGTTTTTGCCCTGTCTTTGGACTTCGATTTTTGTGAATTTCACCCCTTTGTTCCTTCGGTATTCTACTGCTGTTGTTTCAATACAAATATTCCAAAATCTATAAGTTTGCAATTTAAAAAAATCGCTCTCTACTATGATACAAGCAAGTTGATAGCACATAACTTTTAAACGTTTTTTATGAAAGCAATAGTCTTTTAATTTATTCTTTATTGCTTTAAAGCTGTCGGAAATTGATAGTATTTAATTTAATATTAGGCATGTTTATCTATTTGGCTGTATACTAATAGTATTGTACAGTAACTGTGTGCAGCTAATTATAATTGTAAATCATAATACATTACATACGTATGGATGTGTTCCAAATTCAGTCATAGGTATAAGCACTACTTGTATTTTAATTACAACATTGTGTGATAAAATTTATTTGTTCTTTATAAGAAAAATCAAACAAAATAAAAACAACATAAACATTTAAATAAAAGAAATTAAATATATTTTATTTGTTTTATGAATTTAAGTACAATTTTTCCAATCCACCTCCACTGTTTTATTTTTAATTTTTATTTTATTTATTTATTATTTTCTCTTTTTCAGAGCTCAAGGAATTTTTTTCATTTTCTATGACCGTCAAGAGTATTTAATAAATAGTTTAATTTAAATAATATTTTTTCTATTCACATTTTTCATATGTACAACCATATCTACTGTATTTGAATATTAATGCCCTTTTATATTTGACAGCCTATAACTATTTCATACCGTTAAAGTGTGCCTTTGAAATGTATATTTCATACAAATTAGATATTTGTTTTTACCAATAAAGCATTAAAAACATACAATATAGTAGTAGTCACTTCCTTGAACAGCTCTGCTCAAACCGTCTTGCATACTGCAATATCATTCAAACTTTTGATTTTTCTACCCTTTATACAACTCTTCCCCATAATAAACTTAAAACAGTAATTTCCGATCTTATACATCAATGTTTCTGTACCAAAAACGGATAACGCAGGTATTCCTATCTGGTAATAGGAAAAGATAAAACATACTTTGTAAAGAACCACACTGAGTCAAACAAGAAATACAGTGAAAATGACGTGATTAAGATGCTTGAATTTTTGATCGACAACATTTTTGTTGAATATGGAGGCCGTGTTTCAACAGACAATAGGAATTCCTATGGGAACAAATTGTGCGCCACTTTTAGCTGACCTTTTCCTTTTTTCGTATGAAGCAAAGTTTTTACAAGGGCTGATACAACAGAAACAAAAACAACTAGCCCAGACTTTTAATTTCAGCTTCAGATATATAGACGATGTACTTTCTCTTAATAACCAAAGATTTAAAGAATATTTACATCGTATCTACCCCAATGAACTTGAAATTAAAGAGACAACCGATACACCCGATTCTGCTTCATACCTTGACCTTTTGTTATTCATTGTGTTGTATATGTTATTCATTGACGAACATGGACGTCTGAAATCTAGATTATATGACAAACGTGATGATTTTGACTTTCCAATTGTGAACTTTCCCTTTCTTTGCAGCAATATACCTGCATCCCCAGCATATGGAGTGTATATTTCACAGTTGATTCGTTACTGTAGAGCGTGCAGTACATACAGTGACTTTGTGGAAAGAGCAAAAGCACTGTCACAAAAACTGCTGAGTCAGGGATATGTTCAGCCTTTGTTACTTTCGTCTCTTCAGAAATTCTATGGCCGTCACCACGACATCATAGATAGGTATGAAATGTCAGTGTCACAAATAAAAACTGACATTTTCAGCTAGATTGGCGTCTTCCCGGATTTGACATTACCGGTTTTGACTTTACCCTGGATTGACCCATTGACAGTGTGACGGGTGCTGTGCACAGAGCAGGACATGCTTAACCTTCCGGAGCACCTGATGTGACTCTTGTTTTTTGAGAGTTCACACTGTTAGTGCTTTAGTTTTTTGTGTTGTATATGTAATGTTTGTGTGTTTTGTGGTCATGTGGTGTCTTTGGTCTTCCGTCTGTTGGTGTTCTTGCTTTTGCCTTGTCTCTGGACTTTGATTTGTGTAATTTTGTGCTTTGTTCCTTCGGTATTCTACTGCCGTTGTTCTGATAATATATCATTTCTGTTAGTATTGACAATGTGCACATTGGAAAACGAAACTGATGTCGAAGAAAAAATAAATAATAAAACCATAAAACACGAGTGGAGACAACCTAACGAATGATGACAAAAGAATGAAACAAATCTGATTATGTACGTGTATAATTACCAGAGTCGATGCTCATTTTTTTACTTAATATGAGGTGCATTTCCAATGGAAAGGTGACTGGCCATGGATCCAAATAAGAATAATAAATATATTCGTGAAATAAAACGTACAGCACGATTTGTTACATTGTAATCAAAGCTACATTTTCTCAGGTATTAAACAGACCTGGTCGGCCTTTTTCGTCAATTTTGGCCCTGAAAGGCCAAGAAAGATGGTACACGATTACATGCGCAAAACATATGTGAAGATTAAAGTTAGTACAAAATTGGACTTAATAGTTGATCGATATATTTAAAATTATTTTCAATTTCTAGATACTCCAACGATAAATTTTAATGTTTGAATTCAATGAATATAGAGGTGATAAAATGTAAATATTTGCTTCAATAATATGAAAATAAACTTTTAATCTCTAACAATTACAAGTTAAGGATAAATTGACATCATTTAATAATTACATTTTGTCCACTTCCGGTACAGTTGTAATAACCAATCAAGAGCTAAGGGATAAATAGCTCAAAATCATTTGGAGTTACGACGATTTAACCACTAAATAAGGTTTACCACGACGAAAATGCAAGAAAACTGCAAAAACAAGTGAAAGTTAAAATTGTCGTGCACTCTCGTGCATTCATCAATCTATATGAAACCATGCAAATGAAAAGTATAGGTTGTAATTTAAATATGACACTTAACGTTCGTCTTCATGCACCATGTCATCAGTATGACTTTGTGCAATAAAAATTTACAAATCATCAAAATTTGCTTTCAAACTTTCTTCGTTCCAGAAGCTACGGTATCCAAAAGTAAGGCTGCGGTATTTTTTTTATCAAACATCTACAGTACAATACAAGGGGGATAATTGAGACTGAATGTTCTGATAAATCAGACATAAGTCTGAAACTTATAGAGACCGATTATATACACTCAAACCCAATCTTAATAAAAACAAAACAAAAAACTTGACAGTGAAAACGAATATGTAGAATACAAAGCATTTGTTACCTACAAAACTAGAAAAATACTTAGATAATGTACAAAAAACAAATGCAATGGATGACACAAATTGCACACATTACTATAAAGATTTTTTAAATGTTTGCATTCTTTTGGTGACTATTTGTCCTACTCAGCTGTTTCATTTATTTTATTTTAGGGTATGCTTCTTTATATCTTATTACTTGTACAAAGAGATGAACCTTATTATCAAAACACAAGCTGCATTTTTTAAAATTTGTATTACTAGTTTGTATCCTTTAAGCCATTATCTTTTATCTGGAAACTCGCAATATCTAAATTTTAAAGTAATTTGTTTAAAACTACGGAGTATATTCCTGGTGCATAGCTCTTTAATGATTTTGGTCTTTCATTTGGCTAATGATGGGTATTTGTTCTTTATCAGTTTTACATGGTTGATTTGATATCTGCTGAAGACATATGTACACTGTACAAATGGCGGTAACTGCAGGAAATAAATTTACAGAAATTCGGTAAATATAACAGTGAAAAAATCTTCATGCAAAACTGCCAAAATGCCAATTATAAAATATATGTCATTTTTTTAAATAAAATTTGTACGGTGCTAACTTAAGATTATATTTTCAGACACTTACAGTTTTTGCTGGGTACTGGGCAAACAAAGAATTGATTTAATTAACTTTGCGGTGTACATGTTTTTACTTTTCGTAAAACCAAACAATATATATATATATATATATATATATGTATTTTTCTACCAAACCAAAGCCAAAGTCTAAGTCTAAGTCTTTTAATATTAAATATTAATTTTTTGTTGATTCCAGTGGGATTCGAACCCCCTCTGTCAAGGTACTAAGGGTTGAGAGTCTGCCACGCTAACCATTACACCACCAATTCCATGTTCAAATTTCGGTTAATTAATATACTTAACTCTCATATTACGTGTCAAAATAAATTTGCAGCTCACTCTATTTTACATCCCTTGGGTCTCCCACAGAGATGGCGTGGGCAGTGTAATTTATCTGTAATATCTGTGCATTCCAAGAGCAGCCAAATCCCTCGGTGGGAAGGCAATCTCGATATTCATTTCTCTAATTCTAACCCCGTTGGGTTCCTACGATAGAC
>MJUU01017423.1:58016-79755 GCA_002080025.1 Modiolus philippinarum | reverse complement strand
ACAGGTCCATATTTAACATATTGACAGAGTAAAAAGTCCATCATTTTTATATTACATATGTAGTTTTATGGTATCTCATTACATTTTTGCGGAGGAAAATTTTGTCAATACATCGGAATTTAATTAGAAATAGAACCGTTATTTGAAAGCGGGTGTGGATCTGCCATCATCTAGAATGGGTTATTACATGAGTGCTCATAGGATAAATAAATGCCGGCTTTCTCTTATATTTGCGAATAAAAAAAACAACTAAGCCTTTTTATAAGCGTATTTACGTGAAGTGTGCAATAAAAAACATGTGACAACTTTTAAAGATTTCAGTGGTTGCTCTGTAAAGACATTTCAATATCCTCTTTTATTTCCCAGGCGGAAACTCCCATTAATGTGTAAAGGGTTTTCCAGTATTTAATGAAATATTTTTTCATAAGACCTTTTCTTAGTGAAAAACTTTAGTCTGAAAGTCCAACCAGACATGTAGCGTCAATTAAACTAAAAATAGAAACATAGCGTCAATATATTTGAAAATAGAAACACGGCGTCAATATACCAAAAATTAGAAACAACGCTGAAATATACTGAATATTCTTAAAATCACGTGAGCGTATTAGCCAATGAGATTAATAGGAATTTATACCATATGTAATATTTATCAATTATGGACTTTTTACGAGGTCAATATGTTATATATGGACCTGTTAGGTTTATATTGACCGAGGACGAAGTCCGAGGTCAATTTATTCCTAACAGGTCCATATTTAACATATTGACAGAGTACAAAGTCCATCATTTTTATATTACATATATAGTTTTATAGTATATCAATACGTTTTTGTGGAGGAAAATTTTGTCAATAAATCGAAATTTAATTAGAAATAAAACCTTTATTTGAAGGCGGGTCTGGATCTGCCATCATCTAGAATGGGTTACATGGGTGCTCATATGATAAATAAATGCCGAGATTTCTGTTATATTTGCAAATAAAAAAACAAACAAATAAGCCTTTTATTAGCGTGTTTACGTAAAGTGTGCAATAAAAAATGTGACAACTGTTAAATATATTTTTCATTGATTTCAGTGGTTGCTCTGTAAAACAATTTATTACCCCCTTTTATTTCCCCGGCGGAAACTCTTGTTAATGTGTAAAGCGTTTCCAAATATTTATCAAAATTTTTTTTCATAAGACCTTTCGCAGTAAAAACAATAGTCTGAAAGTTCAACCACACATGTAGCATCAATAAAACTAAATATAGAAACATAGCGTCAATATACTTAAAAATAGAAACATGGCGTCAATATACCTAAAATTAGAAACAACGCTAAAATATACTGAATATTCTTAAAATCACGTGAGCGTATTAGCCAATGAGATTGATAGGAACTTATACCATATGTAATATATATATATATATATATGTGCCAGAGCTTAACTTGTCTTGACTAAGCAATAAAACGCAATTTATAGGTCCTATTTAGCAGTCTGCGATTACAGCCACTGGAAATGGAATCTTTGTAAAAACTATCAATAAAATTAATGTCTATGTACATACCATATTATATAAATTATTAGTACTAATAATATTATCTCAGTTATGGAAAGAGCAACCGTTAATCCAATCCATGCTCTGACATTTGCTTTACTTTCTCGTTTTGTCTGCATTAAAAAAAAATAAATATGTATACTGACTAAACACACGTACAATGCAGAAATTTTAAGATGTTGTTAAAACTTTAACTAACGTTCACATTATAATGCCAACATATACTATACTGCGTTATTATTAATTATGGTTCTTCAAATTTTCATTTCTATCCTCACTAAAAACATTTCAAAATACGTATGGAAGTCCTGTCCAATTTTGAAATTTCGGGTACATTTATTATACCCGGAAATTAAGTCATAACGAAAATAAATGACATTTCAATCAAAAATTGAGAAGTCATAATCCTTATACGTCAAACTTGTCACGTGTCAAGACTTACTGACCCTACTACCACCTTCATAGCCCACATAAACCAATCAGCTACCAACATATCTTTCGAATCAATATATTCCTCACTGACGAGTTTCGCTAGTGGAGCAGGATATGCTTACTCTTCCGGAACACTTAATGCCACTCCCGATTTTCAAGGGAGTTCACACTATGAGTGCTTTAGTTTTTATAGTCGTCTTTTTATTTCCGTGCCTTGTGACTGTCTCACGTCATTGTTTTGTCGTGGTTTTTTCTCTGTTGTCGTTTTTGCCTTGTCTTTGGACTTTTTGTGATCATCACTTCCCTTGTTTCTTCTGTATGCTACTTCCGTTTTTCTTTTATTTAATGTATTTCATAGTATAAATACAGCATGCGAATTGAAACCTGTCTAAAGCGGATACCTTTGGTGGAACTATCAAGTTATACATCCTCTTTACACAGGTCAGAATACAAGGACATTAAGGAGATACAACATGTTTGGTCTGTAAAGTTTTTAGTTTTAGTCACATTTCAGTTTAAACATGTGGCATAAATTTAAAATATTCAAAAATTATCGACGTTAACTGGTGTCTTTTATTAAATGTATTGTAATTACCGTGCTGTAGTCGTGATCAATAATTGAAAGATTTTGATAGCATCTAGCTGGATATGGTCCTAAAAGGCTTTGATTTGTTTACATCTAAATGTATCAAAACTTATCGACTGTCGTGAATATCAATAAAATGTCACGATTGCCGATCAACGCCGAGATGCTCCACACACGTGACATTTTTATTGATATCAATGACCGTCGATAGGTATTGATTTTATATATAGATTTTAAAACCAAAATGTTAGATGCAGATTTTTTTTTCACTTTAATGCACTACTTCACAACGAAGTTGACGAGATATTGTGACGTCACTAACTACTGTGACAAGAAATCCTTTGTTTTCACCAGTGAGAACATGACATTTATTTACAGGATAAAACTCGGTAAATCACAGCTATCTATATGATAATTTGATGTCATTAAATGATAACTGATTCATAATATTTCCAAACAGCAAGGGCACAATCAATGATTTTCGAATAGAGTGGAGGAGATTTAGGAATAGGACTTGACTGGTAAAATGTCTTACAAACTGTCCTTATTCCTTGAACACGAAAGTTAAGTTTATCATTTAAGCTATAAAATATCATCATTAAGATTTACTTAAAATTCGACAAATGTTAGAGTGGGCAGTGATTTTGCTTGTTCATGATAAATAATGTTATTACGAACTCCCACAGGGGAACCGTTTTGTCTTAAGTGTTGCATGGTGTGTAAAGTATTAATACATGTACATGTACGAAAAGACATGCAAAGGCAATATACACTCTAGACAACACTATGTATATAATGTTTCCCGCTTACTACATGTGTACCCGCTTTCATAGGGATTTGTTCAATGTACATTTACTCCATATCTTTATACGTTCTTCCAGTACATATCAGAAAAATACAAACCGGTCAAAAAGGCATCAAGTATTCTAAACCGGAAGTCACGAGTAATGGACCAGTTGACGAGCATATTACATGGATCCCGTTGTCAAGGTAATCAAATAACTGGTCAAATATAGTGACGCCTGATTATCCAATGAAATCGTAGGATATTGATCTATAATGTCCAAAATAATATAATACACATAAAGTCAAACTGATAACTATTCACATCTCTATTATTAAACAGTTTCAGAATAATATAATGAAACTACAAGTAATTAGGTTTGTGTAGATAAATATAAAATTTAGTATACACTTACAGGGTCCAATGATGCATTCAACCAATTTTGTGTTTCGCCCAAGTTGATAGTGACAGAAGTAGTACTTGTATTTAACTTGGATTTTGGTAATGGATTGGTTGTTATGGTCGTTGTAGATCTGTTGCGGCCTGGTTCGCCAGAAAACGATTTCTCACGCGAAGTAGATAAAGTTGTCCTTAATATTGATGTACTAGTTACTTTTGAAGATGTAGTACTGTCTGTTAGATTAACAAATGAAACAACAGTTGAAGCACTTTGGGCACTATCTTTGCTTGAAGATGTGATTATATTTGTTCCATATTCGGGCAATATAGTCGATGAACTGCTTTCTGGTTTTTCTGAACTTGATATAAACACTGGGGTTGTTACACCGGTTGTTGTAAATGCCTCAAATTCTGTAGTTATATCTTCAGTTGTCACAGAAACCTCAGTTGTCACTATAAAGATATATTACCGACGTTGAAAACAGGGATTGAAGGTTATCAAAAAAGAACATTACATTTCATCATACAATATATAACTATCATTTCTAACTTCGGTATTTTGTATTGTTTAATAATTTTTCTTCATTCGAAGAATCGAAAAAAAATGTTCGTTTAACGAAAAAGTTCAGTTAAAAATGTTTTGCACATTAGTTTTTTTTTAAAAGATATGTTCATAAAAATATTTAATTTTTATCGAATAATTCTTAATACCTGTCATGAAAAAAAATATTTTACGAATGAAAATATTATTTTGAATGAAAAAATGTATTACTTTTTTTTACGATGGAATTTCCTTATATTTCGAAAAAAGTAATACAGTTATACTGTTTTGATGAAAACGAAAACTATCTCGGTATAATTAAATTCGACATGGATTCTTCCAACATCTATATTTGAGAAATAAACTATTTGAAAACTAAAGAATAACTCCCCTAAAAGCCCTGCCCTAAGGAGATTTTGGCTTTTAATTTAGATTGCGTTGATTATTTGTTCTCTCAGCTTTTATACGTCTTCCTGTTAACTATCCTTTAAAGGTTTTAATTTGGTCTGTACTAAAGAGACATTTGATGTCGAAAACACCATCTTCAGAAACGAAAGGAGTAGGGGCGGTAAAGGCGTTATATGGCCTGAAAAATAAATTTGGTTGAAGTGAAATGTTTTATGTTTATGGCTTTAAAGTAAACAGTAGCATTTCTCAAATATTTTAGTATGATTACTGAGTTTTTGAGTGGAGAAGAAGGGACAAATTGAGGATTTTGTAAAAAAAATGACAAATTTGACCAATTTTGACTACCTTTTCTGTATATGAAACATAGAGCACAAGCAAGATTCATAAAATATATATATACGAAAGGTTCAATTCATTTGTACCTTATCTACTTGGTTCTTTAATGTGCTCGATATTTCTTGCTAGGAAAACTGCTTGAAAATCTGCCAAATTCGGTATATTTCTATAAAAATGCTAATAGTATCCTTTTCATGACGTCAGAATTGTACCTATTGTGACGCCATTGGTTCTAACTTTTGTATTTTTTCTGAACATGGGATCTCAACTTCGAACCGAATATGAAAGAAAATCTTGAGATGTAACTTAGAAATTCCCTTGAATCTTGCGCCAAATCAAACCCTTATCGCACCTTGTCCTTCACAGTAACTTCGGCTTTTGTAATCTATTGCCACTCATTCTATGCCTCTGCTGTTGGAGTGTTAGTCCCCAAGGATATTCACCGACCCGGTAGTCAGTACTTTGCTCCAGTTCGAAAACCGATTTTATTGGAATTTCATAATATATAAATCTTGGAAAACAATTTGTAAAATCATAGTAGTATCTACCCCTTGCAAAACTCAGTCTTTAGCTGATTTCGGTTTTTCATTTAGATTTTATCTGTTATTTGTTCTCTCTCAACCTTCAAACACTTTTAGGTGAATAATCTTCCAAATGTTTTTACAGATGACAGTTTAAATTAGTAATGTCTCTTCATTTCAGATTTAATCAAAATATTTTTGGAGGGACGAATTCGAAAGATGGATATAAGGTAATAGAGAACAAATAAATGAAATGATCTAATCGGAATGGCAAAAATGTTGACAGTAAAGCTTTAAATAAAGGAAATACTCTTATCTTTTATATTAATAAAAATCTACAAAATATATTGGTAAAATCATTTTTTGGGTCATCACCGGAGTACTGAGGACTGGTTCGGGAATATCCTTGGAGACTAACAGTCCACCAGATGAAGCATTAATCATGTATAACTAAATAGTAATTTGTCGTACATTTTGTTTTGCAGATGACTATTTTGACACTTTAAATCTCTTGAAAACTTTCAAGTTAAGTGCAAAGTGTAATTTAATATCAGTAAATTTTTGTACATAAGGTGATTTTGTATGTAAAATAAGTTTGTGCATTCTAGAATGGAATGCACCTTCCTGGTTTTGTCCCGTCTGATGTCACCATCAGGTTTTGTTCTATGACGTCCTGATTCCGGGAAAAATTACACACAAGGATCAATTTTTGAACATGCGTGAAATACCCGTCTTCTCTCGAACTACCTGATAGTTCAGCATTTACACCAATCGGGAGAAGCAGGAAGGTGAAATCCATTAATAGGTATGCTGCAATATCTCTCATTGTTTATGATGCACAATTTGTTCTAAACATAGTTTACAGCTGATTCAGTTAAGCATGTACCAAGTAATTTTGCAAAGTTCGATAAAAAGTTTGGTTGGATAATTAGAGATTATAATTAAATTTTATTGGTTATTTGTTCTCTATCAGTTTTTAGATGTATTTCTGTTATGATTTGATTTTATCTGCACTGAAGAAACATAAGTTGTCGAAATGCGCATACGCAGAAGCGAAATTGACAGCAATTTCGGTATTTTGATATTCAAGTCGTTGATTATCATAATTCTACCGTCGAATGGGTTAAACTTTAAAAGTTTGAGCTTTAGCAAGCATTTTTATGTTTAACCCTCGAGACAGTAGAACTAATATAATCAACGACTTGTAAATGATAGATTGTTTTTCTAACCCTGAAACTAATGCCATTTTCATGATATTTAGTTTCTACCCCGTCGTGGGCCTCTACAATCTATTTTGTGACATTACCGGAAATAAAATTTACATGGTATGGAAATCAATAAAAATAAGCTTTCATAGGTGATTCAAGACCAATAACAAACGTATGTTTCGACAAAATACTTTTTACATTACTCAAAATAGGTGTATCTAAGGAATATTTTGCACTTGTAAGTTCTTGACCTTTTCAATATCCAATGAAATCGAGAGATCAATTTTTGCACATGTTGGAGAACACTTTGATCTCCTATAGAATGAAATTGACAAGAACAGCATAAGAATTAGAGAAAGCCAATTCCATTTTTAGGCAATAAATTTTCAAGCATCAAGTTTGCCACCAAATGCAAATAGCATTTAGTAGTTAACGTCTTTAAACGATATTAGGAGTTTAAAAATAAATAAAAGATGTAGTTTTATATGGATTATTCGTTCTTTTGACTGAAGGTTCGGTTTTCAAGTCCCATCTACCTATATATAAGTTGACTTTTATCTTTGGTGCGATAACTGATGGGGTATGAATGGATTTAACTTTGCAAAATTTATAGATACACAATTAGTGAGAACCGAACCGTCAGTCAAAAGAACGAAGAATCCATGGACAAAGGCGAAATCGAAAACACTAAGAAATAAGGACACCATTTGAGTACAGGACAAAAAAGAAAAATGAAGACACACATAAACATGAATAACACGGACCCAATAAAAACCATGGGTGATATCAGGTGTACCGGTAGAGTAAGCATCTTTTGCTTTTTATAAGACACCCGCCGTGTTGAAAATGTCAACTCCGGTAGTAAAGTCAAATCCGATAGAGGAAAAACAAACTTTAGTTGTAGAGGGAAAGATCTGTGGTCATCTGGGAAACAGATATCCCGTAACGATTCACAAGATCGTGATGTCGGTCGTAAACTTCTGTAGTGATGACTTAACATTTTGGTAACGTACCCTTGCTTAGGTAGTCTATTTGTAAGCAACTGGGCTCTATCAAGGAAGTCACTGTAACGACCACAAGCCCTTGAGTAGCGAATGAGTTGTGAGATGTAAACTCCATATGCGGTTGCTTTCGGAATGCTGCCACAAAGAAAAGGGAAGTTGGCTATTGGAAAAGCGAAGTCATCGCGTTTGTCATACAACCTAGTTTGTAATGTACCTCTGCTGTCAATTTCAAAATGAAGTTCAAGGAACGAGGACGATGTGGAAGTATCTGAAGTATCCTGAATTTCAAGCTCTTTTGGATAGTTGAGATGAAGAAAATCATCAAAGGGAGGGCTGTTTAAAATATCAAATTAAAATATCATCTATATAAAGGAAGCTGAAATTAAAGGACTGGGCCAGTTTTTTGTCTTTATTTTGAAGAAGCCCTTCAATGAATTCTGCCTCATAAGAGTTGAGAAACAGATCGGCTAAACGAGGTGCACAGTTTGTGCCTATTGGAATTCTGATGGCCTGTTTGAAAAACAAATCCTCCAAATTGGACAAATATATTGTCAATCAGAAACTCTACCATTTTAATCCTTTCTTCCTCCGTTTATTTTGTCTGTGATTCTGAGTCGTAGTTTACAATACAAAAAATACCGAAGTTGCATAAAAACAGTAAATTTCCTTATGCTCATCACGTGTTTCAAGGAGTAACCTCTCATCAGCAGCATTAAAATCAAATAATGTGGAAAGCCTTAATCCAAAAGGTGTAATAAAAGAAGTACTCATATCCAAATAAATCGAAACAGAAAGCCAAATCCAGTATCAAGGACATCTACCGAGTGCCATACACGGAATGAAGCCTCGGTATTTTTTAGGGGTTAGAATTTTGATATAAACAGTAAATTTATATAACCCGCAAGGTAAAATTTCATATCAGACAAGCCTCGGGACATCTGGTTCACCAGCAGTGGCATCGGCCCAATGGTTCAAAATACAAAAAATACCGAAGTTGCATAAAAACAGCAAATTTCATTATGCTGTAAACGTGTTTCAAGGAGTAACCTCTCATCAGCAGCATTTAAATCAAATAATGTGGAAAGCCTTAATCCAAAAGTTGTAATAAAAGAAGTACTCATATATCCAAATAAATCGAAATAGAAAGCCAAATGCTTGCTCTCTGCCTGGCAATGTACTTATATCTTCGTTCGCCGTTCTTACGGGATAAACATCTATGAATTATATCTTTCAGTCGAGATTTCAGTTGTTCATGAGGAATGGTGGTATAAAGTGTGGAGAATTCAAAAATTCTAATGCTGTTACATGCGATTATGATCTTGCTTTTAGGATGTCAAGCAGATCTTTAGAGTTTTTAATATCCACATTTCATTTACACCACTTCTTGAAAAGCTAGTATCACAGTATTTTTGAAGGCAATCTTTTACGGCTGTCAAGATGGAGATTAAAAGTTTAGAAAGAGGTTTTGTGGAATATTTTGCAGATCCAGCGATTTACCGTTGTTTGTATAGAATTTGTGTAATTTAAGTACCCAGTACAAGGAAGGGAGATCGGTGTCTTCATCTTTGGTTGAAATCCCAAAGGAAAGCAAAACAGATTTATGGTTCTGTAATATCTCCTCCTTAGACAGAGTAGTAACTGTGTAGGTTGGATTGCCCTGGGAGTTACCAATGCCTAGTTCTTTCTTTAAACATTCGATGTAATGATTTATTCATATAGCGGCCTTATCTGCCAGAACAACAACATATTTGTCATGAATGGAGCATGGACCTCACAGCCTTAATCCACTCCGAAAGAGAATCAGGGTCTTCACCTTGTTCACCTTTAATCCATTTTCTGGCGTAGTCCTCTATAGCATCCATTAGGAGTTTAAAATTTTGTTCCCAGTTGATGGATCGTGGTTCACGGAATTTGGGTCCCTTTGCAAGGATATTACGGAGAGACGGGTATTCGATGATGTTCAAGTCTCCCGTTATGACGTGAACTCAGGGACTTTATCTGTAAGGTGAATGTAAACATGAACAATCGGGTGGTTTAGACTTGAGGTAGCCGGTGGTAAGGCTCTGCAATACACGTTTATGGTTGAAAATTGTAGATGCTATCGGTGAAGTATAGGTATATGTGATGATTGGAACTGATGTGTCCTTAAGATATGGAGGTGTTTTGTTTTTTTATATTTTTGTGATGCAGTATATTGGCAAGGTTGATGGCATTATTAGTTATAATAGATGTAATCTTAATGCAATGTGTAAATATCTTTGTACAAAACAGACTAATAAAGCGTGATCTGTTCTTAATGTCAAACGTTACGAGAAAGTATGTCACCTCTTAAAAAGGAGGTTGACACTGTAATTAGATATAATTCGTGCTTGTTAAGAAAAAATAAAAAAAATAGCCAAGAGAATCAAATTAATCTTTCATTATGTTGTAGTAATTGTAGGTCAGATAATCAAAGTACGTACTACTAAGTATGTCTCGTTTTTGTCTCCTCTGCGACGAATGTCGCGAAAGCGAGACATAGCTACCATATATTTTGTCGTCGGCGTCGGTGTCAGCGTCGTCGTCAACATTTGGTTAAACTAAATATTAAATTTTTTGAACTTCAATAACTTTCTCAAATCATATTCAATATAAATGAATTTTTTTATACAATATTAATTGTTGTTGTTCATTTTCGTTTACTTGTTTTGTCTTTGTCATACCGTCTCAATTCGTGTTGGACAAGAATTGTTGTGATTTTGCATTTCCCCATTTCCTCGTTCTTGCTTCTGTACTCGTTTGCCGATGTATCAGTATAACTTCATTATTGAATCCAAAGTTCAATTTTGAATAAAAGATAATTCCAATTTCTCCGTATTTTGCTCTTAGTTTGACTCATTTGTTTCGAATTCTTATTTTTGTTTGCGCCATATCTTGTCACTTGCATTCCTCAGACAAATCATGATTAAAAAATTGTTACATCTGTAGTAGAAACCAACATCAATACCAGAATTATGTCACCTTCACATTTATTTTTCGCATCAATGCATTTGGCTAATTTTTCACTTTTGGTTCATCAATGTATAAACAAAATTATCTTCGCTTAGCAAGAGATACGATCCACTCCTCTTCTCTTCACCCTAGGCAGATCAAGCTAGATTTCTGAAGACTCAAATCACAGTTTTTGATTGGTTGCAGTGAAAATTAGCTGCGTCCTATCAGGATGCGTAAATGCACATTTTAAATATATAGCGATAAAACTTTAAATATAGAGTGTACTGATTTTTAAAATTTTGCAAAATTTGCATCATTTGTACTGTTTCTTTGCTTTAAAGAAACCATTTTCCCTGAAGTTAAATATTTTTTTAATGTAATTTTGTTATGATCTTTCTTTTTTTACAATAAATCATACTGAAAATTTTTCTCAATCTGCCAAGTGTCCAGAGAGGAGGAGAAGATCGTATTCCTTAGCTAACGAAGATGAAACAAAATCAGAATTTAGGAAATTCATTTATGATGTGCAATCGTTGCATATAGTCTAAAGATGGGAAATCAGCTTTTATAATTTTATTCCAGTTCCAACTTTGTTAGATTTACCGAAAATGTCCAAGACTAACAATTAAAAATTGGAGCCATTTATATCTTAACAGACATAATTCCGAAAACTAGATAATCAAAAACATGGTTCCACTTTCGGTTAATTTATTGTCAATCCCAAAGACAAGCAATGTTTAGGATTTCTTGTAACAAAAATGCTTTTTAGATGAATTTTAGTCATAACAATTTTTTTTGAAAGGTTAGATTTCAATTCTTTTTTATTCATATTTTGGAAAAGTTAAAGCTCTCAAAGACATGCAATTTTGGGAATTGTTCTTTGCAACAATGTTTTTGAATGGATTTTAGTGAAAACAAATATTTTCAATAATAATATTTCAAAATTTTTAATTCCAATTTTTGTAAATTTCAAAGACCAGTTATTTCTTAGAATTCATAGCATTCACACAACTTAAATAAAGGCTAATTTAAACAGTTAAGCTTCAGCTTCATACCTTGACCTTTTGTTATACATTGACAAACATTCTTAGCTAGCTGTCAGTAACTGCGAGCATTTGTCCGGACAATACCTGTGTGTATTGTCTTCATGTTTTGTGTACTTCATTGTAAGGGTACTCGTCTTGATAAGTTGGACTTTTTTCTAGTTTGATTTTTACTGTGAGTCTTTTGTGTATTTATTTTTAGCCATTCACCACACATAGGGGGAGGGTTTGGATCCAAGAAAACGAGTTTAACCCCATCGCAATTTTTGCGCCTGTCCCAAGTCAGGAATATGTTGGTCATTGGCTTGTCCTTGTCTTCTTATAAAATTTTAGTTTCTTGATATTTGGGTTATTGGATGTGGTTTGTTTCCGTTGATTTATTCACTTTTTTACCTTTCGGAGCAATTTAGGGCTTACTATATGGTGTGAGGTTTCTCACTGTGTTGAAGACCATATGGTGACCCCTAGATGTTTTGTTCTTGGTCGTTTTAACCTGGATATGGGATGTTGTCTCCTTGACATTTACCCCATTTCCTTTCTTTTTCATGGACGTCTGAAACCTAGATTATATGACAAACGTGATGATTTTGACTTTCCAATTGTGAACTTTCCCTTTCTCTGCAGCAATATACCTGCATCCCCAGCATATAAAGTATATATTTCACAATTAATACGTAACTGTAGAGCGTACAGTACATACAGTGACTTTGTGGAAAGAGCAAAAGCACTGTCACAAAAACTGCTGAGTCAGGGATATGTTCAGCCTTTGTTACTTTCGTCCCTTCAGAAATTCTATGGCCGTCACCACGACATCATAGATAGATATGAAATGTCAGTGTCACAAATAAAAATTGACATTTTCAGCTAGATTCGCGTCTTCCCTGATTTGACATTACCGGTTTTGACTTTACCCTGGATTGACCCACTGACAGTGTGACGGGTGTTGTGCACAGAGCAGGACATGCTTACCCTTCCGGGGCACCTGATGTCACTCTTCTTTATTGAGAGTTCACACTGTTAGTGCTTTAGTTTTTTGTGTTGTATATGTAATGTTCGTGTGTTTTGTGGGCATGTGGTGTCTTTTGTCTTCCGTCTTTTGGTGTTCTTGCTTTTGCCTTGTCTCTGGACTTTGATTTATGTAATCTTGTGCTTTGTTCCTTCGGTATTCTACTGCCGTTAATAAGACAGTTAAGTGAGCAGGCGAGACACTAGATTCCGCGAAACCTTTAAGAATCATTTAACAAAAGTCCTAATTGATAGTCATGATATAACTTTGCATCAATTTGTTCATATTTGTGAGAGGGTATATTCTCATGATTTTTATTTCAATATAAGTTAAACGAAAAGCATTTAAAACATCTTAAGGGTGAATTTCAAAAATTTTATGTAAATAATTTTTTAGATTTATAAAACGGCCATAAGACTTGGTAATCTCAGACAAATCAAAAAGTCCAGAGGCCTTGCAGGACATTTGGTCAAGCAAATACGGAAAGCTGCCAGAACGAAGATAAATTTACAAGACCTACAGTTTCATCGCATGAAATGCAGTTTTGTACTTGACATTCGGTCCTGCTGGGTGATAATTTTTGCCAGACCCACTCAAGTTTTGCTTGAGTTGTCCTTCGGTCAGGCAGCTTTCGATATGTCTGTAATCTAATGAATTCGCCTTTAATATTGCATTTTTATTATTGTAAAAGTACTAAGACAATTTTGAACATTTCATTGTATAAAGATTCTTTTTAGATTCTGTTTATGGTCATCCAAAGCTTTCATTGGGTCTGCACTGACGTTACACAAGTTGTCGAATTATGCTACTCAACAAAAGAAACGATACATGGATTTTACCAAGAATGATATTTCACTTTGTAGCAGAAAACCATAACTCGTAGACACAATGTGTTTTTTGCTCTTAAGAATTAACATTATGCCTAAAAATGTCTCTTACAATTTCTTAACCATCTCTGGTTACGGCCAAGGTCATTTTCCGGAATTTGTGTTTGCAGATGTAAATAGTAAGAATGATTAAAATTTTCGTTTTACCTAACTATTACATCTTCGAACTGGCTCAGTTCAAACATCTTTTCATATGTCAACCATGAATTCCTCGGGCCTATTTTTCATTTTCAACTGCAGTTCTTAGAAGTATGAAACTCGTTTTACGCGATCTTGGCGTTGCGACATCTCACGGTACCTGCTACCACATGATCTATCATTTGATAAGAATGTTTGCTTTTGGTAAAACAATAGTCTTCAGTTTGTTCTTCTTTGCACAAAACAATGAATTGCCATGGAAAAAAATCAAGATCGACAATCTGACCACACAAAGTCATTGTTAGCGTTGATTTTGGATTGAACGGGGCATCGAAATGAGACTTTGTTTTCCACCTTTTAAGATGGCAAATTGTTAACCTTATGAAGTGCCTCTATTATTGACATCAAACATACTAAGTCATCCATCAATTAACGGCGAACTCAATCATAGTGTGAAAAACTTCCATTCCGCATTTTCATTATATTCGTTTCGAAATCGATTTAAAAAAAAATAACAAATGCATTTTGGCGTTGAATACATTTATTAACTTAAATAAAAACTTTAAATTGCGAAATTCAAAAATATTTACAAAATTAACTATGTATCGTTTCTTTTGTAAAGTAGTATATCTCCACTATCTTTTATGTTACCGGGCCTGTATTGTTCGAATGTTAGACAAATTTCCAAGCATACTGTGTATATATGTACCAATATGATATGCTGCTATACATTTATGATGTTATTCCCAGTAATAATTCATCTTTTGCCTATGGGTTCAATCGATATATCCTCCAGAATTTCTCCACTAAAATATTATGCCGTGTATTGGGGATGTTTTGTTCTCAAGTTCATTTCTCCGACTCTGCATGATGTTAACTTTCTTTTAACTTTCTTTTTGTTGATGAATCTAGCTCTATTACTTTGCGTAGCTCATATTTGGTGTTTCTTGAGCTCGCCCTGGCTCGGCATGTTGGGACCTTAAATGAAAACAAACTTCTATCTGTACATCGTTAATTGCCTACAGTGCATTTTTGAAGACAATAAATCGAGCACAGATAATTATACCCGTTTGTCCATTAAGGCAGACGCCTTATTTAATTTACTAGGTGATTTCAATTTCCTTCTTAACCCCTATTTAACAATAGAAAGCTTCCATAAGGTTTATTCTTAAATTTACATTTACAGATAAATTTCCTAATATCTGTCATAAGCTTATTCTCTAATAGATCTCAATAAACATCAAAGGATAAAAGTTTTTTCAACAATTTACACGTATTTATCTCACGGCCAATTTGTCATGTTACACCATTGTTTAGTTACCTATATTTAAATTGAGTAATTCTAATTGATTTCCTAGAGCTTGTCTAATATGCTTTTACTTTATTATATACAATTTTTAACTTCAATATTCACTATTTTTTTTTGTTATTATAATTTATATATTTATTTATATTTTGATCATTTATTATTTTGTATTCACTTTATTTAAGTTTATTTTAATCAGAACTTTTCTTTTTATTCATGTAATTTTTTTGTCCAATTTTACATCCTTATATTACGGAAACCAGAGAAACCATTAGATCTACATTTTTTTTCTTACATCTCGAATTCGACGAAAATGCTCATCTTAGTAGTAAAATGTACGATAAAAAGGGACGATTTTAATTTCAAAATTATGATTTTCCCTAACATTGACAGTTATATTCTTATTTCTGCTAAAATTTATTTGACGAGCTTTAGAAACAGGTAGAAATGCGAGGTTTACCGAGCATTTCTCGCCTGTTTCGCAGCGAGTACAAATAAATTTTATATTTTACGACAATGTACGTATCTTGTTTTTATCCTGCAATCATTTAAACCCTATTTAAAAATGCATTTTCTTTTCGAAGCGGGACCAGGTAGACAGTAAACAACTTCGGCAATTTTGGTATAATCAATGACGTCATAAGAGAATTTACACTGTGACGTCAAATTATTCGAGGTTTTCAAACCAGTCGCCTGTCTTTTCTTCGTTCAAAATCGCGGACCGGTTACCAGTCTACCCTACGAATACGAAAAAAAAATATTCGTAGGGTCGTATTTGTCTAGTAAATACCACCATTGCAGGATAAAAGTTGGTAATGTACACTTCAAAATATAGGCATCATATTTCAAGTAAAATTCATTTTGCAGTGCAACAGTAACAATATAAGGTACATACAATCCTTTTCCTATTCCAACAAGACAACGGCAGTAGAATACCGAAGGAACAAAGCACAAGATTACACAAATCAAAGTCCAGAGACAAGTCAAAAGCAAGAACACCAAAAGACGGAAGACCAAAGACACAACATGCCCACAAAACACACGAACATTACATATACAACACAAAAAACTAAAGCACTAACAGTGTGAACTCTCAATAAAGAAGAGTGACATCAGGTGCCCCGGAAGGGTAAGCATGTCCTGCTCTGTGCACAACACCCGTCACACTGTCAGTGGGTCAATCCAGGGTAAAGTCAAAACCGGTAATGTCAAATCAGGGAAGACGCGAATCTAGCTGAAAATGTCAGTTTTTATTTGTGACACTGACATTTAATATCTATCTATGATGTCGTGGCGACGACCATAAAATTTCTGAGCGATACAAAACCAAAACCTTATGTATAAAAATATATTGTAATATCAGTTTAAACCTCCACAATATATTAAAAAAGCTAAGAACCGCACTTACTGCAAATTTAATTTCTGACAATTTTTGTCTCTTCAGTGGAGATAAGAGTGCAGAATTATCATTTCCATGAAAAACTTATGTAGAATATTTTATTCAGTGTGTTCAGAGTGTTGTTTCAATACATAACTTTTCAAAACAGACCTTTGTACTTATTGGTATGCTTCGAACTTAAGTTTTTTTCTCATCTGGATCAGAATAAAATCCCTTCATTAATTCATTTTGCAGGCATTGTCTCTTTTTTTTGGCAAAACACGTATTGCTTCCCCTCCCTGAATTTCACGCTGAAGAACGTAAACAAATGATTCTAATGCACTTAAGTTTGTAACGCTAATTTTGAAAGGATAGCGTAATATTTGAAGAGGATTAAAATCCATGATATACCGTCGGAACCAATAGCAACGTAATGGCGCAGACGCATAGCAAACTTCCGGTAACCTTAAAACCGAGTTAAAACGTTCTCTTTAGGATGAAGATAACGCGTCGACAGAAGACCCTGTTTGCGACAGTAAAATATACGATTTCCCCCCTCAGATCCTAAAATACAGTATTGTTATCTCTTAAATCATAATTCCATCTGCGCCTGCTACTTGTTCAAATCTAATCGCAATTTTAATTTGTCTAGTACAATTGTGCATTTGCCACTAAACTGATCAAAATAATACATTTCCAATAAAGTCAGTTGTGTATCTGATCAATGCTACCCAAAGGTACTCTTCTGTAACAACTAGTAATATGCATTTTACGATATCTGTATTGAAGTTTAATATTCAATAAGCTCTGAATAAATTTTCCTTGGTAGAGATACGATCATATAAATACTTTAAAGAAAAAAACAAACAAACAAAAAGTTAGATGATTATGGGAAACAAACATATTTCTGTAAATATCGATTTAATTTGAGCAAAAACATTTTTAAACAATTTTAATCTTCATTACATGTACATGGTAATATTTGAAACGTGGAATATCCAAGACAAATAGGATTGTCATGGGGTTGTTCCCAGATATGTACTTCTATGACGCTGTTCTGCGAAAAGCTGCCATGGACCACACCATTTCGTATATCAAAAGATAATTCAAATAAACAGATATTCCCTTTCTGCATGATATATAAGACCATTGTAGGTTAATAAATAAAAAATACATCACAAAAATTAATCTAAATTTAGTTTCTGATGGCCATTTTGACAGCTTATGTCTTTTCAGTCCATATAAAAATCAAAAATATTTGAAGACCTTATTGCGTCTTCAAGATGAAGAACAACAGGTGCATCTAATTCATTTACTTGTATTGTTTATCACAGAAATGTAAAAAAAATGATATACAATTACCTTCATCAAAATACAGATACAAGGCTTCACTTGATACCGTCTGTGTCCCCTTTCTTACAACACAAGTGTAATTTCCATCGTCGCCTCTTTGTAAACTTTTTATTGTTAGAGATGGTACGAATAAATTTCCCCCTGTATATCTATCACTTGTTGAAATATTATTATTCATTGCATTAGTAGAGTTGTATTTTTGCCAGTAAATTTCAGTAACACCCAATGTAGTCGATATATTACAATGTAGAACAATGGTTCCTCCAACTGGTGCCTGATCATTTGTCCATGCGTGTACATCAGGTTTATCTGCAAATTAAGAGAACTATTTTTAAACACAATTCATTTTATTTTCTCCCGCACCTATCTCAGAAAATATCGTAGTGAAAATATAGAAGTGAACCATTGTGGGATCTTCTCTTGCTTTTTTTTATCTCGTTGCTCTTACCAGTTAAAAAAAACGCAAAATGGCATTCCTGTATGTTAATCAGAATTAGATGCTGATTGGAAAAAAAATGCAAAAATGGCATTTTTCAGATTATTTTGTCCACATAAACTGAGGCTGCATATACAATGTAGGTGATTTTAATATAAAACAAATTTCGGGATTTTTTCTTTGGATCGGTATATTTGCCGGAATAAAATACCGATGGTTAAAGTAAGAGCTACCTTTGTTACATTATTGTACCTTGAAAAACGTTAAAAATAACAATAAACAAAAAAAGGATATGGAGTAAATGTACATGAGACAAAGTATCTTCAAATACATGGTAAAACAAGCAAATGAACATCGCTTTTATTGTTATTCTTCATCTTGAAGTCACCACGAGGCCTTCAACAATCAAGCCGGCCCCTAGCACTGGCTTGAGGGGAGTTCTTTGCTAATGTTGAAAAACGCTACATCCATATCTTATCTGATCATGGATACATCATCGCATCCATGACCAAAAAAGAATCATTTTAATTGAAATCATTGCATATGATATTACTAGTTCAGTTCAAGAACAGTATAATGACATCGAAAATTATTCTTCCTACAACCATTCATGTGTTAATTTTAAGTAAATTGTTTTCTTATATTGTTAGCTTTTGAAATAAAAATTGTGCATTAAAAAAAAGTTTTGAAAGCAAATGTTTCGAATCTCATTTTTTCAATAATCGTCAAAATTATGCAAGATACACTAGGTAAACGTTTCTACTTTGGAGCCTCATGTGGAAAGGCGCTCTGCCGACGTTAATTTTAATAAATGAATAAGTGTCATATTCCAAGATCAATATTAGTTAGAAGTTTGTAATGTACATCTATTTTGATTCAATTGTTGACTCACCACAATCATCACAGTAGAATCCCGTGCAATATGTTTCCCCTAGGCAAGTTGTCTGTATCCTCAAATTAAAACTGAAATAATTGTTTAGATCTGTTGTATCCTTTCAAGTTTTGTCTTATTATATAAATAATAATCAAATAATTATGTAAAATACATAGGAGACTGTCAATTTAAAATAAACATTTGCACAATAATATACATGACAAATACAATACAAATAAAAAGTAGGGTCAATAGACAGTTTTACTATTCATCGTCGAAACCGAAACCGAATCCGAAACCGAGACCGAAACCGAAACCATATTATGCAAAAATTAGTTGTTTTGTTTCTCTTTATTGCATGCATATCAGTGTCTCATGGGCTCAAAAGTTCAGCTTTCTTTTTGAAATATTTACTGTAGATTTATTTATAAATGCAATTCTGTAGAAGTGATTAGACTGTTGGCATTAAATATGTGATCAATTCTACAAATTGGATTAAAATTTGCCTTTTGGGTGTAATCATGAACAAAAAAAAAATACATACATAATTTGTTGGTTGGCGAATAATTCATATATTTATGTTGCAATTTACAAATTTCATGAATTCTTTTTATGTTGTGTTGTTCATCTTTGTATATGTGTGTGTCTTCATTTTTCTTTTCTATGCCGTGCTCATGTTGTATCTCTATTCCTTTTGTTTTTCGACGTTGCCATTATCCATGGATTATTCGTTTTAGATTGACGGTTTGGTTCTCACTTACTTTTAGCATGAATAAGGTCTTTAAGGCGAACATTATGTCTGCATTTTACACTCAATCTTTATGATGGCCAAAACAACTAAGTTTTTGAAAATTTTATTTCATATATCCTTTCAAAAGTTGTATATGTCGCTATATACAAAACACATGAATTTTAACATCAACAAGGTATTAAAAGTAAGTGAGAACCGATCAGTCAGTCTAAAACGAACAAGCCAAGGACAATGGCAATTCGAGAAAAAACAAAGAAACAAAGACATAACATAAGCACGGCACAGAAAAAAGAAAAATGAAGACAGACACATATACAAAGATGAACAAATGAACAACACGGACCCGATAAAAACAACGGATGAATAAGATTTTAAGTCTGTGGTTTAAACTTATTGTTAGCACATGACCAAAACAATTTAATTTTGAAAATTCATTTCGCGGTATCCTTTTGTAGGAGTTTTATATGTTGTGATAAATAATTTCTTGAATCTTAGCTAGATAAACCACATACTAAAAGTCTTACTTTTCAAACCTTTATTATGCTGAAATTAATGTAATATCGCAACATATAAAACTCATCGAAAGAATATCATGAAGTAAATTCTTAAAAGACGGAATTGTTTTTGTAAATTTTAAAGATCAAACATTTTAGTTTAAACAACAGACTAGAAATCTTGCTTTTCAAACCTTTTTAATACTTTAATTCATAAAATTTGTATTTTACAACATATAAAACTCCTTATAAAGGATATATGAAATAATCTTTTAAAAGACTATATTGTTTTGGTCTTTTTTAAAGTACAGACAAATTTTACTTTTCGTACTTTATTAATGCTAAGATTCATGGAATCACAGGCTTAAAATCTTACTTATTTTAAACTACAGACTTAAAATCTAAGTTTTCATGCCTTATTTATGCTTAAATTCAGAAAATTTCTATATCGCAACATATAAAACTGATTCGAGATGATATAATAAAATCATTTTAAAAATGGATTGTTTTACATTTCTTAAAATTGACCGTAAATGCAGACTGAGAGTTTTCCTTTAAGACGTTATTTATGCTAAAATTCATGAAATTTGTATATCGCATCATATAAAACTTTTTCAAAAGGATATTAAATTGAAATAAAATTTTCTTTTTTTTTAAAACAAAAAACTAAAAATCACACTTTTCAAACATTATCCATGTTAAATTTCATAAAATTTGTATATCCCAACATATAAAATTCCCTTCAGGAAGATATGACGAAATCAAATTTTCAAGGAAAAAATGAATTGTTTTGGTAATCTTTAAAGACTCAGTTTAAACTGCAGACTAAATATATTGCTTATCATACCTTATTTATGCTAAACTTCATTAAATTTGTATATGGCAACATAAAAAACTCTTTCAAAGGATATGATGAAATAAAATTAAAAAAAAAAATAAGTGAATAAATCAAAATTAAATCAATTAAGACTGAATTAATCAGCAGACCAAAAATCTAACTATGAAAAAAAATCTCCAGTGAATAACTATTTTAAATGTTAATCTAGAACGGAGTAATTTACAACTGTTAAGATGAACTTAAGAGAGTCAAGATCGAATCCTTCCGTGACCCGCAGATCAGCTCTTTATTCGCACTTACAATCACCAGTCTATTTGATAACTATTATTGATATATAGAAAACAAACTTTCTTCTTCTCAGTATTTCAGCCCGGTAGTCCCCTAATCGAAGGCCATACGGCCGAAACATTAGGCAGTCTTCCCTTCTTTATATTGTTTTCATTTTTATATGTTTTTAAATTTGTATATTTTTGTGTTTTTTACCTTTTAATCGTGAAAAAAAAAA
>MJUU01017423.1:30819-58006 GCA_002080025.1 Modiolus philippinarum | reverse complement strand
AAAAAAAAAAAATTTACGAAGGTTGAATAAGAAAGAAAAAAATGAGCTTTAAGGATGGTCCCTCCTCAAGTTCATTATATCATGATTTCAAAATTAGTATCTTTATTTATTACAACATCGATCAAACATCATTTTAAGCTGAAAATATTGATAGGTCAGTGTGCCCGTTTTTCAGATTTAAGTGCCTAAAATTTTGGCGAGAAACTGAACTCCTCTTGATTTTTCATTTACTTAGCATTAAGACAGTCGCCCTTGGGAATACAATGAAGATATATCAAGAATTTCATCAAATTTTGTTAAAAGTTTATTCAAGATATAAACAAACATATTTTGAAAAGAAAAGTGGGGGTCAGTATGCAAAATTTTCTAATGCATCATGGTGGACAAAGTAAGAGAAATCCGAAAGTCAGGAACAGATTAAAAAAACTGAGCAGTGACCATCCTTAAATAGAATAAACTATTTTGATTGGTTTGATTAAATTCTGAATAGCGGTTTTCGTTTCTGATTTGATCAACTTTAAATACCTAATTTCGATTTCAGTTTCTCAAAATTTGCGTTTTCGATTAAAACTTAATTCCGATTCCGATCGGAAACTGCAGTTTCGTGCGAAATACCAGGTATTTCGCGAAATACTATATATTCTGCACGGAAACTCAAGATTTCGTGCGAAATACCTGATATTTAGTATGGAGACCCTACTTTTCAGTTTTCGAGAAAAATACTAAGTATTCCGCATTTTTGTGGCTATTGGGTGAGACACGTTTATCTCATACACGTTACATGCGACATAAAATTGATGATTTGAAATTTCCCAAGGAATACAGAAGGAAACCCAATGAAAATCCAATAAGTAATGCAGATTTAATCCCTTTTGCCCCTTTTCTAAAAAATGGTTGGACCAAGACACAAAAAGTAAGATAAACACATTACGCGTATGCTTAAAAACATTATACTAAAATTTGATAATGATCCACTAGAACCAACGTGATGGTTTCCACAAACGCAAAACGTCGTATTTAGCCAATTTTTGGACCTTTTATCTAAAATAGGCGGGGCCAAGAACCATAAATCAGAACTCAAGCTTATTGATGTGGCAAGAAACATCATTCTCAAATTTGATAATAATACGTCCACTACAACCAAAGTTTTGCTTTTCACAGTCGCCGACCCTGACAACGATGACATCGTCACAATTTTTTGCGGTCGTATAGCAACCTTTAAAGCAACATACGATCAAAATTGATCAACAAAAGAAATTTTGTAGCAAAAAGTAAACAATTTTGCATTCTATTATCGAATTCCAAATTACTTCTACTACATTGTATTAACGATTGAAAGTACAATATGGAGATTAAAGAAAGAAAGCCGAACAGTTAAACAATGTTTTAACATTGCAACCACAGTTCATTCTATATATGCTGGTTTCGATTTCGGTCTCGGTTTCGGTTTCGGTTTCGACGATGAATAGTAAAATGTCTAATACGGAAAAGTAGGGCTAATACAGCAACGTAGGGCCAATACGGGACATTTCACTTTCGGTTGTGAAGCTCCATAGAATGGGTGTTTTCATATTGGTCCTGTTTTATGTCATCAAAGACGAAAAGCCGCATTGTCCGATGCAACGGCAATCCTCAACCCAATACGACTATCCTTGGTCATAATACAGGAACAATATGAAAACACCCACTCTATAACACTATATTATATACTAAAATTCTGGTTCCTCTCAAAAATATTAAACTGTTCTTTCTGAGGGAACAAATATTAATTCTATACTGGAGTTGTTATTAATACTGTTATGACTTTTTCATAAGATTTTCAATACCTAAAACCAAGAAAGGACTTGAAAGAATATGCAAATTTGATTCCTCTACTTCAATTTGTATGGGTACAATTATTATAAAGGTTGCACCTTTTTACACAACACTGTCTGATGATTATTTTTCCTTTAGTCTATAGCGTTAAAGAGTTGGTTAAAAAAGCTTCTTCAGATATTCATATCACCGTGTATCATCCGTACAGAGGATATAGGTACCAGGACAGGTTTTCGTTTACATTTCAATGGAATCTACCATTAGTGTACGGGGGTACCAGTGAAAACCAGTGTATAGCTACTTGGTAGCTATAAACTGGATCCACGTACTCTAATGATAACCGTCATTGAAATTTAAGTGAAAACCAGTCTTGGTACCTATATCTTCTGTACGGATGATTCACGGTGCATATGTAAATGAGGGTAATAACACAATTACCGACCAGAACTGTCAAAAGCCGAAATCTAAGGCGAAAAAGACAAAGCGAGTGCAAAACCACAATGAAAAAATTATGTTAGTGTTGAAATAATTACATTTCATTCTAAATATTCATTTGAATTCCGTCAATTTGATAGGTGAACATCTCTCACGTGGCATATCAATGTGAAGTTGCAATTCCCATGAAACACATTTGATCATATGACCACGTGGCGGATGAATTGGTAAAAAGAATCCCATTGTACATGATGTACTATCTTTAAATAAATTTGTTGTTTATGATTTGGATCTAAGATGTAATTATAAGAATTGAATGCATTATTTTGAAGTTTCATAGGGATTATGAAAGTGTTGACCGGGCGCACATTTTCAACATGAAGCGCTACCGCGCTTCATTAAAAATGTGCTTCATGTTGAAACTTTCATATCCCTATGAAACTTCAAAATAATGCATTCAATTCTTAAATGAATGTGCGCATTTATGTGCAACGACTTTTTTATACACTCAATAAGGGCTTAAGACATGTTGTGCTAAACTATACTCAACAATTTAGGTAAATCAGTTATGGTTTCTCAAAAAGGTAGAATATCTAAGCTGAATTTAACGATGGAAAATTTGCAAAATGAGTTGAGTTTTCTACACTTTAAACTTCAATCCGACGTGATAAGTAAAAGTCAGTATTAAAACATTAAAAATACGTTAATAAATATTCATATTCGGTGCTTAGTTATACTGTGAAAGTAGTATTGTTCGTGGGGTTCCAATTTTCGTTGATTTCGTGGTTCGCTAAAACCACGAATTTAAGTTCCCAACGAAATGCAGTTTTCCTTAGAGTTTCAATGGATAGACATTGAAACCACGAATTTAGGTACCAACGAAATGGTAATATTTATGAAAACCACGAAAATTGATGTCCACGAATAAAAGTACTTCCACAGTGTACAGCTTTCTTGTGCTAGGTTTACACCGCAGACCAGACCAACTCGATCAACTCGACCACGCTGTTTTATCCCGATCAACGTCATAAAATTCACTGATCGAGCTAGCTCACGACGTCCACTCGACCTTTACCCGATTTAACACGACTTTCACTCGACCATTCTCGACCTCTTTATGATTCATGTACGACTAATGCTCCACCCTCATTTGACCAACCAAACTTTGTCAGATTGAGCCAGATTATAGCCCGATTTGTGTTTGATTAACTAGACCTGGCTGATGCTTCAAAGAAAAGAACAAGGGTTTTTGCATTTTCTTCAAAATTTCAGGGTTTGTAGATCTTGATATGCTGAACTTTTTTTGCAATGTACGCTTAACCTATATCTGTTAACACTTTTTCATATAAAAAATAAAAAAAAATGCACAAATTTTGAAAATTTTACGGAAAAAGGGCAATAACTCCAAGACAGGTTTTCAGATTTTCTTCAAAAATGCAGGGCAGGTAGATCTTGCTATGCTGATCACTTTAACCTCATGTCAGATTTTTGATATCTGTAACGGTTTTTGAATTATTTGCAAAAAACAGCAATTTACCCCATGTTCTATTTTTAGTAACAGAAGCCATGTTGTTTGGTTTTCGGACTAATTGAACAAAATTTTGAAACTGCATACCCTGGTGATGCTTCAGGTCAAGTTTGGTTACAATTGGCTGAGCAGTTTTAAAGGAGAAGATTTTTGAAATTGTTGACGGACGACGGACGACGGACGCAAGGTGATGACAAAAGCTCACGTGGCCTTTTAGGCCAGGTGAGCTAAAACACCTACAATGGCAAAAAATTACAATTACAGGCTACAATAAACAATGGAACTGCACAAGAAAAACATAATTGAACAAAAAAGCAAATGTAGACAACGATATATATGTTACTATATGTTTTGTGTGTTAATTGTATCCGTATATGTTTTATTTTGTCATGTTTGTGTTCATTATTGTGTTTATGTACATCATGTAAAGTACCAATTGCAAAAATAAAGAATTACAAAAAAAAAATGTAGACAACGATATTAATTCGGGATATCCGGACTTGGTACCGGCAATAGCAAAAGCTAACGGTATGGTTAAACCTTTTAAAGGTACCCAAACCTCTTAGTTCTATATCCCGATGTAAACGAAAGATTAAACCGGACACAGATAGAATACTTACTCCCAGACCAGTGTCTGGAAAAAAAATGAAACAAAAAGTAATTTAGAATCATTAACCAAGAAATGTCCTGAAGGGTTTGGTAAAGAGTCATTATGTATTTCAGTAGACACTTGCAGTATCACTGAAAGGCCTGTGAAATCTTCATGTCACTGGATCTTCAAGCAAATTTATCCCGTCGTCAAGAATGTAAATTACGTCCTATTTGTTTGAATTTTTATCACATTCAGGCATTTTATCAACATTTTCGTAAAAACTAGGATGCAAAATGCTTCTTTTTCTTTCCTTTCAAGATTGTGGTCATGGTGTTAGTAGTCTACCTGTATTGGGTTTTATTCGTATGTTTTATACTATAGGGGAGGGGAGGTTTGGGTACCCATAAACCGGTTTAACCCTACCGCTGGCTTTTGCTAGTGCCGGTACAAAGTCCGGCTGTCCCTAGTTCCTATCGTTGTCAATGTTTGTCTTTTGTCTTATACGTGTTTTTCTTGTGTAGTTCCCTTTCAAATTGTTGCATGTAATTACAAATTTCAGCCATTGTAGGTGTTTCCTGTTATCCATTTTTTAACTTCTAGTAATGAGGTGTTTGGGAATCGCGTCATATTTCGATATCAATTATGTAAAAAAGAAAGGAAATGGGGTAAATGTCAAGGAGACAATATCCCATATCCAGGGTAAAACGACAAAAATTAAAACATCTAGGGGTCACCATATGGTCTTCAACACAGTAAGAACCTCACACCATATAGTAAGCCCTAAATTGTCCCCAAAAAGGTAAAAAAAAGAAACAAACCACATCCAATAACCCAAATATCAAGAAACTAAAATTTTATAAGAAGACAAGGACAAGCCAATCACCAACATATTCCTGACTTTGGACAGGCGCAAAAATTGGGGTTAAACTCGTTTTCTTGGATCCAAACCCTACCCCTATGTGTGGTGAATGGCTAAAAATAAATACACAAAAAGACTCACAGTAAAAATCAAACTAGAAAAAAGTCCAACTTATCAAGACGAGTACCCTTACAATAAAGTACATAAAACGTGTTCAACTTTCCATGATTTATTGATATATCAAGATCAAGAAAAAGAGTAAAATCAATGCTGCTATTGGATTTATTTAAAGTAAGTTCTGCAGGATAAATTTCATCTGTAAATTTAAAAAATTCAGGATTATTTAAAGCCAAAATATCGTCCAAATACCTATATGTATTGTTAAATTTATCCACCTAATGCTGTTTAGAAGGGTCTTTTTGAATTTTTGCCATGAATTGTGACTCGTAGCAATAAAGAAATAAATCTGCTATTAGAGGTGCGCAGTTGGTACCCATAGGAATACCTATTTTTTGCTGATAGACTGTATCTTAGAAACGAACAAAAATACTATCAAGAAGAAAATTTAATGCTTTTATCATATTCTGACAAGTCCAGTTGGTATATTTGTCATGTTTGTCGTCAATGAAGAAAGATTTAAATGTATTGCAACAAATTTACGTACATCCTGATTTTTTGAAGGACCAATTGATCAAATACGAAAATTTCTCTTTGATGAGTGTATGCGGTAATGTAGTATAAAGGTTATACATAGGTTGTTCATATCTTATATAAAACTTACACTTTATTAAATCTGTAACCTTGTTGTAAAAGTTTGGATATGATAGTAAGTTTACAAAAATGTTAATTTACTTAAGTACTTAAGGAGGTATGAAATTTTGTAATTAAAATTAAAATGCTGACCTTTTGTTTTGAAGAGCTTTGCAAATAGATCAACATGAGCAAAACATTTTCAAAATCCATGTAAGATTTTGGGGGGAAACAGTTCTCTCTAGATTTCCCTTCAATTTACATTAGATGTCTATATGACTTAAAATAAATGAAAATATAATTTGAAGTTGATCAAAAATTTCGACATTGTCTATTTGAAGCATCTGAAAGTGACCAATGACCAAGAAAATATGATACATGTGCAAAAATAATTAAGCCTGTATAAATTGATAAAACCCGAGGGTATCGAATGCCTCTGAAATCTTGCGCTCATACTCATTTAAATAAATAGAATAATGATAATAAAAAAATAGATTTATAATTGCAATAATAGGTGATGTCACCCCTGGCAACTAATTTGGTAATTGCATCTATTTCACTATTTCAAAATCTCTTGATTTGGGTACCGATAAACCGGTGTAACGCTACCGCTAGCTCTTGCTAGTGTCGGTAACAAATACCGCTACCCCGAATTGCCATCATTATCTACGTTTGTCTTTTGTCTATTATTGTTTTTTTCTTGTGCAGTTTCCCGGCAGATTGTGGCATGTGATTGTAATTTTCGGCCATTGTGAGCGTTTCCTATTATCTTCTCTGCATTAATCTCTCTTGAAACAATTTTTGTTAAAATCTTAAAAGAGGCTTCAAAAATGTGCCTTGTATAAATTTCGTCGATTAGGGCCTCTCTCAAAAATTTCCGGACAAAATTTATATGAAGGAAAATCAAACGAAATAAAATTATTAATAGAAAAACAAACAAAAAGCAAATGTCTCTAGACTTCGTTTGGGAATCATTGAAACTAGATGTATGATCCCTTTAGTCACAACTGCAGTGTGGAGTTGGTAAACGAATTCCTCGTGATTGTAATGTTTGACGGGTTTTTTCTTATTACAGAAGACTTTAGCAATGACCGTAAATTCATAGTTGCAGTGTCATGATTTGAAGAAATTCGTTCAGGGGAAAATTATAATTGACGTTCATACCATAATATTATATATTTAAAACAACGCTGTATCAAATCCACGATTGCAAACTCATCATACACTAATCTGACTAATCTACCTCTTTCAGCACTAAATCCTGTAGTAAGACTAACAGACTATCGGAATTCCAATGGGCACAAACCATGCACCTCTTTAAGCCAATCTGTTTCTCCACTCATATGAAGCTGAATTCATCGAAGGGCTTCTTCAAAATAAAGATAAAAAACTGGCCCACTCCTTTAATTTCAGCTTCCGCTTTATAGATGATATTTTATCACTAAACAACTCTCGCTTTGGTGATTTTCTTCATCTTATCTATCCAAAAGATCTCGAAATTAAGGATACTACAGATACTTCCACATCAGCCTCGTTCCTTGATTTTCAACTAGAAATTGACAACAGAGGTACACTACAAACCAGGTTATATGACAAACGCGATGACTTCACTTTTCCAATAGTCAACTTCTTTTTTCATTGTAACAACATCCCAAAAGGACCGGTATATGGAATTAACATCTCCCAACGACCCATTCGCTACTCAAGAGCCTGTAGTCGATACAGTGACTACCTCGATAGAGCTCGGTTGCTTACAAATGGGCTACTTAAGCAAGGGTATGTTACCCATAACTTGAAGTCACTATATAAGTTTTACGGTGGACATCACGATCTTGTTTTGCGCTATGGGATATCTGTTTCCCAGTTGTTTTTCCTCTACCGGGTTTGACTTTACTACTGGAATTGACATGTTCAACACGGCGGGTTTCTTATTAAAAGCAGGAGATGCTTACTCTACCGATGCACCTGATCTCACACATTAGGTGCACCGATCTCACCCATGATTTTTATTGGGTCCGTGTTGTTCATTTTTGTATATTTGTCTCTCTTCATTTTCTTTTCTGTGCCGTGCTCATGTTTTGTCTTTGTTTCTCCAACGTTGCCATTGTCCTTAGATTGTTCTGACGTGATCGTGGATTTTCAACAATTCTGAAGTGCGACGCCAGGGAATGTGTCACTTGTCATCGCCTGATCAAGGAGAGTTCTGTAAAATGTAATGTCAATGCCAGGAACTTTACCATCAAATTCTCGTTTGACATCAAGATTACTTGAACTTAACCAGGCTGTGGAATCCTGCACGTAGGAGAAACTGGTCGTCCATTACAACGACGTACCCAGGAGCACTTGTATCGCATTCGTTTTTCCTAAAAAGGTTTAGATCCTATATATATATCACCACTGTTATATTATAAGCACGACAGAAAATACATTAAAGTGCAACCCTAGGAATTTGTCAAAAAAAATTCCCCGATCACTGTAAGAGAAAAGTCGCAAGATAAAGAAGGGAATGTGGGCTAGCTTGTATCAAAAAACCCCAGACAGCCTACCCATTAGGGTAACTGACAACACCATGGGTTGGGGTACATACTCAGCACGCTTCAATTTACATCATGGCTATTACTTTTCCGAATTTATGTCATCTTAGGTCACATGGCCGAAGAGTGAATTATAATATAAAAAACATACAAAATAATCCCATAAATGTTAAAGATCTATATACTGTTTTCAAAAACAATGGACGACATTGTTTGTTCACTAAACTTTGTTCTATTACACATCTTTATAAAATCTCTTTAGAATATGATGCAGTGTCTGTTGATAGTACGCTCTATGAATGTTCTAATGTTATCGATGCTTTCTGCTTTCATCGACTTTATCCATAACCGACAAACCTAAATGAACACGTAACTTGAATATATCAAAAAGGTATCGATTTAATTGATATTGTAGGCATTTTTCGGGCCCCAGATATTCAAACACTTGTTCCAGTTTATTTTGACAATCAAGATATGCCTGTCATATCAAACCTACTAGTAGTATTGTTTCCAATTACTCTTGAATTACCTGTGATGCTAATTTCGAGAAGCTGAGACTAGACTGTTCCACTTCACCTTATCATGTGATGCTAATTTCGAGAAGCTGAGACTGTTCCACTTCACCTTATCATAATGACCCTTACAGACATATATTAACGAGGTACTTAAGCATTATTGTAGATAAGGAAATTTGAAGATTCTTTACACAAGGGCCTAAATATCGCCCACCTTCGAAAATAAACTTGCAAGCGTGTTTCGACATTATTAAAAACCCGTTAACCAATTGTATAAAATGGGCAAACGACAAAGTGCAGACAAACATGCTCTTAATATGTTAAAAGATATAATCATTAGCAAAGTTACCAACAGAATTAATTTCTATAAAGGTAATTATTATGAATCATCTCCTAATTTGTCTGTGAACAGAATTAAATCAAAGCTGATAGAACTTGGTGAAAAATATCTGTTTGCACATATCGACAAAGCTTTAAACAACGTTTCCATCATTTGAAAAAAAATACTATATCGATGTCCAACAAAACGAATGGGTAAAGTCAGTCACTTTAAACGTACAAACTGTGACGAGAAAACACTTACCAAATAACATTGCAAAGATACAGAGACGCTCAAAGTTAAACCTAAAGATAATGCCTTACCTATAATGTACTGGATTCCCAACCTTCACAAAAATCTCTACAAACATCGTTTTATTTCGGCTTCGAGTAATTTTTCTACCACAAATTCATCTATCTATTTAACCAGTGCACTTTCTTGTATAAAGGCGTTAGTAATAAAATATTGTGAAAAAAAACAGATCAAAACTATGGTGTAAATCAATTTTGAGTGTAAAACATTCCATTGGAGTTTTAGATAAATTACAATCTATAAAAAGACCAGTTTCATCTATTGACAGTTATGATTTTTCTACACTTTATACAACCATTCCGCATAATTTGATTTAATCGAAATTGGCACAACTTATCAAATGGTCTTTCAAATTTTCGGGTCTTCAGTTCATTTGCTGTAACAAAAATTAAACTTACAACAACCATTGATCCTTGACATGTGATGATGTGATTAAGTCACTGAATCTCTTTCTAAACAGCATTTATGTTCGTTTTGGTACAATTGTTTATCAAACTTAACATGTCATTGGAATCTCCATGTGTACTAATTGTGCGCCTCTCATTGCAGATCTTTTTCTTTTCTGTTGCGAAGGGGACTTCATGAAAAAACTACAAAATAGAACTGCACTAAAAAGTGATAAACTTATTTCAATTTTCAATGATAACAGTAGGTATACTGACGATATCCTTGCCTTTGACAATCCCCAATCCAAAGATTTTTGATTATGTCGACATCATTTGCCCACAAGAGCTGAAACTAAATAAAGAAAAAAAATGATTCTATATACTGCCCTTTTCTGGATCTCAGTTCACAATTGACTCTGGTAAATTAAAAACTAAAATTTATGATAAAGGGGATGATTTTGATTTCCTTTCCTTTACGGCTACGTTCCTCTACCTCCATCCTACGGGGTTTACATATCTCAACTTGATCAACTGATTTCAATTTTCAACGATAACAGCAGGTATATTGACGATATCCTTACTATTGACAATCCCCAGTTTTTAGATTATGTCGACATCATTTACCCACAACAACTGAAACTTAATAAAGCTAATAATGATTCTAAGAATTGCCCTTTTCTGGATCTAACTATCATCGTTGACTCTGGTAAAATAAAAACTAAAATTTACGATAAAAGGGATGATTTTGATTTCAGTATTACTAATTTCCCTTTTCTTGACGGCGACGTTCCTCTAGCCCCATCCTACGGAGTTTATATTTCTCAACTGGTACGATTCGCACGCGTTTGTTCTACTCTTGACGACTTCAATGAACGTAGCCTTACTATTACTTCAAAACTTTTGCAGCAAGGTTGTAGATTTCATAAATTGTTAAATACATTTAAAAAGTTTTATCGAAGATATGAACATCTTTCTTCTAAATATAATGTCACTCGCAAACAGCTTATTTCTAAGGGCATTTCCCATCCTCGATTTTACGGAAATGTTGTTAAAAAATGCCAGAAAGTGATTAAAAATCCAGAAAAACTGGGACGTAACTTACATTCTTTACGCAGTAGGGGATGTCGACAGGATATTCTGCACGTGTCTGTTAAATCAGCTTTGGGATCCAGTGACCTGAGGATTTTACACACATACTGGCCTCTCACTGATACTGCCGATGTCTACTGAAATACATGACGATTCTTTACCAAACCCATTGGGAGTTTTGAATTTGATTTTCCTTCCGTAGTGCGACAGTGTTTTACCAGCAGACTAGGCTCCTTGAGCTAGCCGGCAGTTTAGCGGCGAGCACTCTTTGACCCATCTTTCAAAATTACGTTTTGTCCCCCCATTTTTCTTTTCTAGATTGTGGTCATGGAGTAAGTAGTCTACCTGTATGGGTTTTATTCGTATGTTTATTATACGATAGGGAAACGGGACAGAGAAAGGGGAGGTTTGGGTACCCATAAACCGGTTTAACCCTACCGCTGGCTTTTGCTAGTGCCGGTACAAAGTCCGGCTGTCCCGAGTTCCTATCGTTGTTTAGGTTTGTCTTTTGTATTTTTATTGTGGTTTTTTTTTCTTGTGCAGTTCCTATTTACTTTCTGGCATGTGGCTATGTTTTTCGGCCATTGTAGGTGTTTCCTGTTATCTTTTTATTCCATTGTACGATTCGCTTACGTTTGTTCCATCCTTGACGATTTTAATGAGCGTAACTTCACTCTCACAGTCAAACTTTCACACAAAGGTTACAGATTTCATAAAGTATTAAATACTTTTAAGAAGATTTACAGATGATAGGAACTTTTAATATCTAAATATGATATGATTTGCAAATAGCTCATTACAAAGGGCATTTCTTGTCCTCGATTTTATGGAAAAGTTGTTTAAAAATGCCACAAACTGATAAAAAATCTACAAAACATGGGATGTGACTTACATTCTTTACGTAATAGTGGAAATCGACGGAATATTCACACAAATCCGTTAAACTGGCTTTGGAATCAAGTGATATGAAGATTTTTTACACATATACTGGCCTCACTGATACTGCAGATGTCTACTGAAATACACGATGACTCTTTACAAAACCTTTCGGGAAGTTTTGAGTTGGATTTTGTTTTTCGTCCGCGACAGTGTTTCACCAGCAGAGTAGGTTCCTTGAGCTAGCAAGCAGTTTAGCTGCGTTTTGTCATTTTCTTCTCCCTTTCAAAAATGGAAACGATTATTTAACTTAGAAAGTAGTTCAACAATATATAACTCACTTAATTTTATTTTTTCATTCCTTGATGAAAATAAATATAAAATTTACAGATGGAAATTACTTCATAATATACTTCCTTGCAATGTCCTACTGAATCAGTGGAAAATAACTGAAACTGATTTATGCAGTTGTTGCAAGGAAAAGCAAGACTACATTCATTGTTTTATTGAATGTAATTATTTTAACTTATATTGGAGAGAAATTGATAAAAATTTCCAAGAAATAACTATAGGGAAACATATTAAAAGTTTACAGAATACAGTTTTAGGATATAAAATAAATGACCCACAATATTGTGAAGTCAACTTAATCTTAACATTGATAAGTTATTCTATATATACATTGTAAAGCATACTATATTTCGGACAAAAAATCAAAACTTATAGATACATTTTCGATCTTTAAGAATGAAATCAAGATATTTGTAGAATCCAGATTATATATGAATAAATTAGTAGGAAAATCCTTAAACAAGATCTATCAAAACCTTTTTTTATAAATTTAAAGAGAACCTTTAATCAGGTTAACATACACAAATGTGATAAGGTGCTACATTCTAGTTGATACATATGCAAAACTTAATATGTTTTATTACTTTTAAGTTAGATGATAGTTACATACACAACAATATTCTTTTTGTACTCCTCTTTTCATATACTCGATCAGTGAAGAGTATATAATTGTTTTTGGGTACAGATCACAATGTCATGGGGTAGGAAATAGTTCGGTATTTGGCGACTTTTTATCAGTTTAACTCACCCTAGATCAATTATCTGAATACACACAATTTAAGAGGTGTATTTTTACTAATGATTTGAAGCGATTTGTTCATGTTTTGATAGTTAATACTACAAATATTCACACACCACCGTTTCCTCAGTATCAGGCAGGCAGACATATTATTGTTGATCATTGATCGTTATGTAGTAGAGTTATCTTTCTTTAAATTCTGTGTTTTTAAATTTGACCAATAATTATTATATTTGGTTACATCATTTTTATTTTAATACTTTTTCTAATTAAAAAGTATATATTTTCATTTAATAGAATAATACATTGTATATAGATGTAATGATCTTTAAATTCTAATTTTGTTAATTTAAATTTCTATTAATAGAACTTACATGAAAATATTTATTTTTGATATATTTAATGTTGTTATATCAAGTGTTAACTTAGGGGAGCTCTTCTCTAATAATGTTTCTTACCAACTTCAGCAACACGAAATTGTAGGAAATCTAAATTTTGGAGTTGGATTAATAAAATTAGTACCTAATTGTTTAATTTGAAGCCGACAATGGTTTAGTAGATACCACATCTTCAGGAATCAAGTCTACATCTTTATGTCAGTTAACTTATAGCAACATAGTTTGGGCGGAAATATTTCATTATGGATGTACATCGTATATCAATTAATTTTAGAAAAAAAATGGCCATGTCTTTTCTTTTAAAATTCTTAATCTTTCCGTATAACATTATTTCACTTTGATTTGAAAAAAAAATGTGTAATGTTTAAAAAGTCATAGTATTATTATCTATAATGATAATAATTAGAATTGTGAAAAAACAAACAAACAACAAACAGCAAAACAAAACTGAAATAGAAAAGACCCCTATGCTCGCAAATATCTGTCAAATTAGTGATTGTATGCATGTTGCAGAGACAGGGAATGGAAAACTCCTAGTTAATACTTTGTAAAAATCGGTAAATACACAAACGTTCGAGACTTCCCGTTAGGTAAGTCGATTTTTAATTCCAAATACATGTAATTTTAATTAAAACTGTACAGAAATATCAACAAAACGTTTTTTATTGAATATCAATAAATTGTCATGGATATTAATAGTAATATCAGGTTAACACAATTATTAAATAACGATGCATCATTAAAAACAATAACTTTAAAATTGGAACATTGTGCCCGTACAGGAAAACTTTGACGAAAATTACGAGGTGCTCCGATTCTAGTGAATTCCGATTGGAGCGAGGTTAACGATTTTTAGTAGTTATTCTTCTCTGTATGCCTCTGGATGTTTACAGACACTAAATTCAATTAAAATCAAATAAAAAATTACCTTGTATTAATCAGTACATGTGCAATTTTGACCCCCCATTTTTCATATTGCTAAGAAACAGTAAGGGCTAATGGTGATCCTGAGAGCTTACGACAAGAAATCCGAAGAAACGAACCCTATAAAAATTAATTATAAAAATTCATAAACATAAACGCATCTTTTGTTTTGTTTTATTTTGTGTTGTTGTTTTTTTGGTTTGTTTGTTTGAAAATGATCCCTTTCAAAATTGTACAGGTATTACAGGTATGTGAACAATCGAGTATCCTAGGATATGGGTTTACCCATATCTTATCTTGTTTATTTAGGGATTGTCTTCCACATGACCCCCCAATTAATAAACATTTACTTTTCATATTCTACGAAAATATAATTATTTACCTACACTATCTTTGTTTTTACTGCATTCGTAACAGTGGATTCATTCCGGCAGTGTATTCCTTCCTTTTGGATAAAATGCACTAGGATAGTAGGGTAGAATATCCACAACATCTAATTGACCAATCACAATGAAGTACTGACCGTGACGGAATAAACATCAAGTTAGAAATACAATAGGTTGTTTATATACGCGGAAATTCTGCACGCCGGAAAAAAAGTACGCTTACACATTCACCTGTTATATACTGTTATATTCGCTTCGTCTTGTGAGGATTGTATACTTGTATAATACTGATTGTTTTGATAGATCGGAAATGCCAATGTATCGAATAGGAAAATTTTAGTATTTTTACCTTGAATTGATATTTGATTAAGCATTCCATGCACGAAATCCAAAATATTTCTAGTCCATTTTTATCATATTATATAGGCTAGTTTGTATAATCCCATTAGGTCAAATTGGCTTCAAAGTATTAAAGTAGAAAAAATCGAAATTCACATGTGATCGAAAATTAGGTCAATCATGTTTGTTTATAAACAAAGATTGTAAAATCAAAACAACCAGTAGGAGTATGAATTGTTTCCAGAATATGTGTTTTTGATTAAATTGTTACTAACATACTACTAACCATGATTATTAATTGTTACTAACATTAACGAGGCCGGGATAAGGTACCGGTATTCGATGATTTGATTCACTGGGGTTCACGCTGTGAGTGCTTTTGTTCTGAATCTTGTAATTTCTATTTCTGTGCTTTGTATCTGTCTAACGTTATTGTTTTTGTGTCTAACGTCATTGTTTTCTGTGTTCTCGTTTTTGCCCTGTCTTTGGACTTCGATTTTTGTGAATTTGACCCCTTTGTTCCTTCGGTATTCTACTGCCGCTATTTTATAATAAATGTAAATATTTGAATAAATATATGTTCTACTTAAAAAAAAGACAATGACCCTAGAGTTAGTCCACCTGCATTGGGTTTAACCCTACCACTGGCTTTTGCTAGTGCCAGTACCAAGTCCGGCTATCCAGAAATCCTATCGTTATTTGCATTTGTCTCTTGTCTTTCATTTGTGTTTTTTCTAGTGCAGTGTGCTTGTGAATTGTGGCATGTGATTGTAGTTTTGTAGGTATTAACTGTTATCTTTGTTTATAATTATAGTTGCAATGAATAGATGAAGTCACACCTGACAATTAATAATTACATTTTGTTTTAAATTCTATTTTAAAACAAAATGTAATCAAAATGTAACTTTTGCTAGTGCCGGTACCAAGTCCGGCTGTCCCGAGCTCCTATCGTTGTTTCCGTTTGTCTTTTGTCTTATTTGTGTTTTTTCTGTGTAGTTCCCTAGCAGATTGTGGCATGTAATTGTAATTTTTAGCCATTGTAGGTGTTTCTTGTTGTCCCTTTTATTTCATCTTTTTAAATTAGTTTTCGTGCAATTTGTAAAATCTTGTTAGCCAATTCATAGTTATTTTTTCTTCAAAAAAGCACAACTTCCGACGGAAGTACTACTGTGAGCCTAGTAGCAAAGGGTCAATGCAGGGTTTTCCGGGAAAATTCTGAATAGAATATAAGACCTATACATGTAAGTCTCGTTCAATTTAAAACCTTCCGGGTAGAAGTGGGTTTTGGTGAGGAATTAATTTCCAAATGGCCATACAGCTCATTAAAATTATTGCAGTTGTAGTTAACAAATGTGTTATGGTCTCGTGTTCATTTACTCCATATCCTTTCGTAAAATATGTAATACAGGAGTTTGTCTTTTATTGCAGTGTGGAGTTGGTAAAACAATTCCCCGTGGTAGAGATGTATGCTCTTTATTTTTCTTAGATATGGTGCACTTGTATATAAGATTGTATCTCATGTGTACACTTTGTTCAATTACTATTATCTAAATTCATGTAAATTCTAAAACCGAAGGATTAACTCCCCCATCGTAATTTTGTCCTTAGCTATATTTGATATTACTGAATTTTCGGATTTCGTTTGGTTTTATGCATTTTAAACATTTTTTGAAATTATGAATTCTCTTTGTTTGGATTCTAGTGCTGCTGATGAGGAATTAATTTCCGAAATTTCCGAAATGGCCATACAGCTCATTAAAATTATTGCAGTTGTAGTTAACATATGTGTTATGGTCTCATGTTCATTTACTCCATATCCTTTCGTAAAACATTTTACACGATATGAACAAACGATTCAACTAGTTTTTCTTTAATCATGTATGTTTCGTGTACATTATGCATAAACGTGAAGAATGGGCGGCAGTATAATACCAAAGGAACGGTAATAACAAAAATCAAAGTCTAAAGACATGGCCAAAGCGAGTACACAGAGAAACAATGACGCAATATAGCCACAAAACTCCAAAATAAAAACACATGAATGTAAAACCAAGTCCCTCACAGAAGTCCAGAATAACCGAGAACGACATCAGTAGCTCTCGAAGGGTAAGAATGTCCTGCTGAATGAGTGAATGCATTATCCGGTGAACTTGTTTTTGAGAGAATATCTCCTATGGATACACTATCATTCTTTCAAATTCTGGCATTTTTATTTTTTGTAATTTCGAAATCTTATTCTAACCATTCTGTTGATAGTGCCAACATCTCTTGTTTTCTTATGTCAAGTTTTCTTGCAATTGACTCGATGAGTGCCCTGTGCTTGTTTATATGTTGTGATTGTCTTTTTGTCGGGCAACGGATTAAAGCAGCTGTAAGAACAATTTGCCAATTAATTTTATGTTTGTTAACAACCCTGCATCCATGAACAAAAGATAAGATACATGGATGTAGGATGTAGCGTTACTCGGCATTTAGCTAGAATTATTCTCAAACCGATGCTTGGGACAGTCTTGAACTTACTACATGAGCATACATTTTTGTAGCTAATTATAGAAGGCCTCATGGTCACTTCAAGATGAAAAAAAATAACAATAAAAATGTTGTTCCATTGCTTGGTGTAATCAGGTATTTGTAGAGACTTTGTCTCATGTGCATTTACTCCATATCCTTTCATTGTTAGTCAAATAAATTTATTCCGTTCTACGTTCGCCCGAATTGCTGGTACATTTCTTTGAGATTTCAATTATGTTGTAACGCTGATCTGTTCTGAAATGTATTTCTTACAAAAATAAACGACGTTTCGAAGAAAAATTTGAATGATATAATCTTCACATGACATGTGTTGGCGGTAAACTTCAAAATTAATGAGAAACAATAGTGTTGTTCCATCCATTGAACATTATATGATGTTCTCCTCTCAACCGAAAGTGGTTCCTTATATGATTATGAACAAAAATCATTATTTATTTGCATTTTTGGAAAGCGTATGGAACTATCTATGAATGAATCATGCATTTGGTTAGGTACACTGTTTATTTAAGTAATAAATGGAAGATATGCCGTTTATGCTGCCACATGCCACCTGCAATGTCGCGCTCTTAAGTATAGCGTCGTATTGTTGTATTTCTAGAAGTCAACTGTATTTCCCTTCACACGTTTGATCGAGTTTGTTATTAGCCACATTTTTATAGCTCAACCCTCTTGCTGCCACAAGGACATATATATCCTTTTTTATAAATGAAAAGGAGTACTAACATAAACTGCCTGTTTTAAGGGAATTAAGAAAAAAACTAGTAAAATGATAGATCTAGTTTATACAGATTATGGAATTTGAATTTTTGAAGCACAGTTTGAACATAATGTCACTACATTTGAACGTCACATTACCGACTATGACGTCATTCGAAAGTATGAAGAACTAAACAAAAGAAACAAAAGAAAAGTACATTGATGCTACATACTTGAAAACTTAATTGACCTTTACTATAAACCTTTGATCAAACAGATTTTAGACACAACTTTTAATATGTCTCTTTCAACCGATAAATAAAAAAAAATATTGTTCCAAGGATTTAATTATCTTGCTACTGATAATAAACAGAAAGAAAATCACATTTACATAGATCTGAAATCCTATGCAAGATGTTAAACTACAAAACCCTTTGAATAATATTTTTTCAAAACTTTTAATTCTCATACCAAAATTTGCAAAGTTCTATCAAGTCTACGATTATTGCCTTCATATGTGGTGAACATCAAAGTTGTAAACCCTTTATGAAGTTGTTGTCCCTCGGTAAAACAACTTCGCTCGGATGGACAACTTTTTTCTCCTTGTATCAAATTAGATAAAGATAGTCAAAGGGAGGATAATTTAATTAGCAAACTAATAACCTCCTTTTTGTAATTGAATGTAATATTATCTTCTTTTTGGGCATGTATAAACAACTCCGAACAGCTAAATAATTGACAAATGTTTCTCATTTAATGGTGAATTCTTTAAATCAGTTAACGACACTTATAGGCCCTTGGAAGTAAAATAATAATCAAAAACAGTAACTACAGTAAGTTTGCAATTAAAAGCGATAGCTGATGATGCATCTGGCAACTAATTTTACGGTTGCATCTTGTTTGCAGCGGCATTTTTAGCTCACCTGGCCTAAAAGGCCATGCGAGCTTTTGCAATCACTTTGCGTCCGTCGTCTGTCCGTCTTTCGTCCGTCAAAAATTTCAAAATCTTCTCCCCTGAAACAGTCAGGCCAAATGTAACCAAACTTTACTTGAATCATCACCAGTGTATGGCTTCTCAAAATTGTGTTCGATTAGTCAGCTGGTCAAACAACATGGGCGCCATTGCTAAAAATAGAACATAGGGGTAAATTGCAGTTTTTGGCTAATAACTCGAAAACCGTTACAGATATCAAAAATTTGACACAAATAGAAATGATCAGCATGATGAGATCTACACACCGTGCGATTTTGAAGAAAATCTGAAACCCATCTCGGAGTTATAGCCCTTTTCTGTAAAATTTTCAAAATTTTTGCATTTTTTTATTTTTTATTTCAAAAAGTGTAACAGATAGAGGTCAAAAGTAAATTACAAAAATGTTCAGCATATCAAGATCTACCCACCCTGCAATTTTGAAGAAAATCCATAAACCCTTATAGGAGTTATTGCCCCTTTTTCTCGGAATTTTTAAAATTTTCATATTTTTTGTCTTTTATTTCCGAATCTATAGAAGATAAAGGTTAAGTGTAAAATGATGAAATGTACGCCATGCTGTGGCGACTTCAAAACTGGTGCTGAAAATAGTTCGTTGACCGCCATTTTCAAAATGGCCGCCAAAAAAGACGGGAAAATTCAACATTGTCCTATTTCAATGAAATTTGGTTTCCATATAGATATTGATGTTGCGACTTCAAAACCGGGTTGAAAATTGTTCGTTGACCGCCATTTTTAAAATGGCCGCCAAAAAAGGCGGGAAAATTCAACATTGTCTGATTTCCATGACATTTGGTTTCCAAATAGGTATTGATGTCACAACTTCAAACTGATGTTAAATTGCTCGCTGACCGCCATTTTCAATATGGCCGCCAAAAAGGCGGGAAAATTCAACATTGTCGAATTTCAATGAAATTTGGTTTCTAAATAGGCATTGATGTCGCAACTTCAAAACCGATGTTAAAAATTGTTCGTTGACTGCCATTTTCAAAAAGGCCGGCAAAAAAGCCGGGTAAATTCAACATTATCTGATTTCAACTAAATGTGGTATCCAAGTGGATATTGATGTCACTACTTCAAAACCGGTGGTTGACTGCTATTTTCAAATGGCTGCCACAAAAGGTGGGAAAACTCAATGTTGTCTGATTTCAATGACATTTGGTTTCCAAATAGATATTGATGTTGCGACATCAAACCGATGTTGAAAATAATTTGCTGACCGCCATTTACAAAATGATGGCTCGACTTCAAAATTGGTGTCGAAAGTGGTCCTGTCAAAAAATTCGACTTTAAACAGAGTTCAAGATATTGGTGGTGTTCCGGCTACCAAAGTTTGAGAGACTGAAGATCACCTGTATAACTTACAATGTTAATTTGATTTTGGCAACTGAAATCCAGGTGAGCAATGTAGGCTCCTGGGAGCCTCTGGTTATTTAAAATGGACACAATCATAACTTATGTTTCTCAGAGACACAAAATAATCTTGGTGTTTAATTTCAAAACAAGGGGATTTACTATGTATACCAAGCCACACATTTGCCTCAGTACTACGTAAATACATTTGAAGCCGGATTTCAGGATTATTATTTATCGCTTTGCAAAATCCAAAGTTGTCTATTTTTCTGGATCTTGTAACTTCATCCACACTTTCACTCAATGACATTTCGGAAAAGCTGATGTCACACTGAGTTTCATAGACTCACACTGTGAGAGCCTCGGTTTTAAATGTTGTGTTATTATTTCTATGTTTTTAGCTGTTTAAGGTCATTGTCCATGTCTTTGGACTTCGAGTTTTGTAAATATCACTCCTTTGTTCCTTCGGTATTTTACTGCCGTTGTTTTAAAATTGTGTGCAAACTTCACTACTTTTTATAATCTCCTTTCCCTTACCAGATATTTATTTCAGCCATGACCCCGTCGGTTGCACGAATATATAGACATTTTATCAATTTTTTGAGTTGTTATTTTCGTTAATTTGTTTGCCCATGTAGGTATGCGGGGTAGGTATTATCACATTTATCACGATAGTTTAAAAAAAAAAAAAGATGTAAACCACACATATTAACAGTACATTCTGTATTTGTTATTTGTTACCTATAAGAAGAGTCTGTAATATGGATTAATTTATCTGTGTAGGAAGAATTTCTAAATCTAGTGTCTTCACATAGCTTTTCTGGCCTGTCGCCGTCATTCACAATAACGCCAAACTTTCCCTCGTTCTGAAAAAGATTTAATAGGCGTAAGCCGTTACTTTGTGAATAAAATGTCAGTTAAATCAGAAGTTATCTTTTTAGATTTATTTGTATAAAAATAAAGATTATCTTGCTTTTGGATAGTTCTTCCCAAAGCTGATTTTGACTTTTTTTATTTAAATTCCATTATTTTCTTCTCAATAAGTATTTAAGATCGTCTTCCAAATGTTTAATTTGATTTGCACTATAGAGACATCAAATGTTTAAAATGTTGAAATGGCCATCTGCAGAAATTAAATGCAAAATACGATCGGTATTTTTTTATCTATTTGCTCTGGTGAAAGGAAAATACAAATGTACGACACCAATCTACCATTTCAATCAAGTCTAGGAATGAAGTATGATTTCAATGTAAACCAACCACACAGCCCGAATATGTTACTTTCCACATGATATACAATTATAATTGAAATTAAATTTGAAATATTTGATTTCTGATGTCAGTTATTTTAAAAACAAGCACAGTGATCCCCCCTCTTTTATCTTTTTATTTCAATGCCATATGATAAGGAAACTTTCCTGTAAAAATTTTAAAAAATCTATGGAAACAAATTTGGAGTATCCATCTACCTTAAGTGTCTCTTGTAAGGCAATCTGCTATCTGTTTTGTACTACTGTAGGCAGCAGGATTCAATTTCTATCGTTATTTCTTTCACACGTTGCAAAAAAAAAACAAAAAACAAAAAACAAAAAAAACAAAAAAAAACAAAAAAACAAAAACAAAAAAACAACAAAAAAACAAAAAAAAAACAAAAACAACCCCAAAAAAACACTGAAATACACATTGTGGGTGCCGAAACTACAAACATGGTTTCTCTTCCGAATTAGAAAGGAGAAAGCAATAGAAAGTTCTCTTTGATACCCATAATTATCGGGTAAGTCTCGGTTAAAAATCCAATAATTTGTATGACCACCAAAGAGCTTTATCGAATGAAAAAACAAAACAATTAGGTTGGCTCATTTGATAAAATAATTAATCAACCAATGTTAGGTTCTGACTGCGAAATAAGTTCCAGAAAAGAAGATATTCCCAAATGAACCTGAATTCGATAGAGTTGTCGTAATGGTTGCCAATCTGGTTAACAGATAAAATCCCGAAAGAGATTCGCCAATCGAACATTCTAATGGAATTTGTTCAAACAGAGCTAGTAATTTTATACAGAGGCAATTAAAAATGCATTTCCACTGTTGAATTTTTAAACTCTTTTTAAAAATAAAGAAGAATTGTCAGATACAATACCAAAACTAGCTGAATCATATCATTCCATTAAAAATTGATTCCAATTAAAGAAATAATTAAGACAAATGAGTATAATGCATTTCCAACAATGACCTTTGTTGAACTGAATTCAGTTGTGCTGGCCATCTGAATTTCAAGTTGGTTAATTGGATTGATTTCTGAAAAGAGCCAAATGGGAAAGTAATTTAAGCCAAGAATTGGTCGTAAAAGTTTTTTTATATCAATAAACTGACCACTGGCGGCCATTTTTTGACAAAGATAACAACACTCATAATTGAGGCTCATGCAATGTTTGGATTTATTAAATCGGCAGATCTTAGTATGTATATTATTCCAAGTTGTTATTATGTTATTTATTACCAATGGGCCGAAGCCACTGCTGGTGGACTGTTAGTCCCCGAGGGTATTCACCAACCCAGTAGTCAGTACTTCGGTGCTAATCCTAAAACCGATTGTATTGAAACTTGCAATATCTAAATTTTACGAAATTTTGTTTAAAACTAAGGAGTATCTCCCTCACCTTAGCTGAGTTTTGGCTTTTCTATTTAGATCAATTTGGTTATTTGTTCTCTATCAGCTTTAACGTGTTTTTTTTTTGTTTAATGGACTTCCAAATATTTTGGTTTTAATCTGCACTGATGAGACATAAGTTGTCGAAATTCGCACATGCAGAAAATAAATTGACGGTAACTTCGGTATTATGTTATTTGTTAAAGTTAGTGACCTACTCAATGTCATCTTGGATTGTTCATGGTGTTCAATATAAAACCGATTACCTTGCAGGTGTTCATCTTATATAATACATAAGTGACAAAGTTACAACTGACCAGCAGTCATGCCAGTAGTACCAAAAGGCCGATTCTGCCGCACTCATGCAAAATCCTGCATAAAAATCCCTACCTCGAGGGCAAAATGCAAACGAACAGCATTCCTATTGATCATAGGGTAAATACAAGAATTATGTCTCCCAAGATGATGACTTTATCAGCGAAGATGCCTTCCAGGAAGGGATGAAGGATCAGAATCAGGAATCCACCACATGGAAGGATTTACCTACTGAAGTGATCTATAAGATCTTGGAGGTAGTAGAAGTGGACGGAAAATTCGGCAAAAGCATGATTATCACTCTGAAAAATCGAGAAGGAGAAATCACCAGAGTATGGGCTTGCCCCACGCTCAAAAAAGAAAAGGGTCCCCTGCAAGGAGCTTACGTTCGGAGCACCGGATACAAGCTGAGCAAGAAATCCAATCGACAATACCTCTCCTACGGTTTGGTGAGGAAGTAAAAAAAAATCGAGGTAGGAACGCAAAATTTCCAACGGATTGGGAAATTTTTTTGATCTGGAGGGTTCGGGAATGAGCGGGGAGCCAGGCGTAGCCGTGCGAGGCTCGAATGGAAGAACCCTCCCTACGGCGCATGCGCATTCAATTCTTCACTAATGGGGACAGAAGGCTGACGCAACTGATCCTTCTCATTGTAATAATTTTTCAGGCAGACGACAGGCGCACAATCTTCGCCCGGGAGCTGAGACTGATAAAATCTAGCCAAACGGAGAGTATCGCGATGCTTCTTCTTCTTAACGATTCGCTTGGTGATCAGCGAGAGCACTAGGGTGGTCGTCGCACTCAGGCAAGCGAGGGATCCAAGGGGGAGGGAGGCCATAGCACCAATCCCAGTCAAAGCCGACCCCATGGTGCCACTGGTAAGCAATAGACTGCTGATGGACGCTGCAGCTTGGATAGTGGAGACCACCTTTTAAAGTCGCTTATAGTTGCGAAGCATGCGGGCATATTTCTGAACCTCAGAATCTAGGAAATCCTCAAGTCTACAATCTACTTCATCGACAATTTATCTAAGGGCCCTAGAGAAGCATACCTAGCAGTGGATACTCTTGAAGGGGCTATTGGGGCCAAGGATTAATCCACTACCATCGTAGAGCCGACTTCCACTCTTCAAGTACAATCCATCACCGTAAGTATTGGGCAAAGTACAGACCACGACCCTGAGGTTTCACGCAGCATACTGTCCCACCCTTCTTGAGATATAATCCAGATCCCACGGCTTTTTGGATGGCTGCACTACCCAAACCGCTCAAGGCACCCACACCCAAAGCAGGCAGCACGGTTTTGGCTAGCATAGGTAGCGCAGCAGAGGCGAAACCTGCAAGCATGGGGAGAAATCCACCTTTCTTTACGTTATGCCTCACCTGCTTTGGGCTCATCTCCAAGACCATACCACCCTTACCACTCTGCAAAAGCTTGATGATGCGCTGGATCTGTCGTTGAGTGAGGAACATCTTTTGTCCACCAGATGGGTTGGCATGCTGCAATCGGACGCTCACGGGGCAACCCTTCTTTGCTGCACGCTGAATCTTCTCTGCCTGACCCTTCGTCAAGTTGAGACCATACTCTTGATAATCCATTTATTTATACCTCACGCAGATGAAAGCGAATTGTGAGATGCTCCCCTCGCAGATCGATGGGGCGACCGTCTTGATCGGTCAGGTAGGTTTGCATATGATTGATGGTCTTCAAGGTCACGGGTAAGTAGATCAGATTCTTAGGGGTCTGGATGATCTTCATACCTGGATCGACCCCGGGAAAGAAACTAAAGATGGTGGACTGCTGGGTGCCATTGACGTAGCTGCCTTGAATGATATCACTATTCACGAGGATGCTATTGATGCTGATGATATCGACGATATGCTCACCCTCTACGTATCCATTCGTACGTCGGTCATAGGTATACGTTCGGGGATCGAATCCAAGCACCGTATTCAGACTATTGGGCACATCGAAATCCACTTGATAGCTTCTGGCGAGGGTGAGCGTCGCTCTCAGAGTCATTGGCGATTGGCATTGAGAAGGATCTTAGCCTTGTGCTTGCTGAGCTTCATTTGTCGCTGGATCTCATCATTGATATCGTCAATTCCATAGGAGCCAGTGCTCAGGGTGATGGGAAACCAGTGGACACCTTCGTCTGGGGAATAGCGGAAGGAATTATTTCCAGCATGGATATTGGGGATGGAGTAGTACATCTCCAGATTCACGAGGGCCATCTCGTAATATTTCTCCTCGCGCAGTCGGAGGGGTTGGTTGAAGCGGATCAAAATCTGACTATCGTCCCCAGAGACGATGAAGGAGAACCCATGCTTGGGCTCGGTATTGGTGGCGATTTTTCGCAAAAGTGAATCGTCCTTTTATTTACAGGTGGTGACGTAGAAAGCGGATACCAGTCTCTGCTTCCAAACTTCCAGACCGTCGTAGTGCTTCTGGGGGTTTTGGTTTTTAGCTATCACCAGGATGGCGAAGACTTCGGTAGGTCGGGTGGCAAACAGTAGCTGAATATGAATTTTGTCCATTTATTTACTGCAGAGCTCAGCTTTAGAAGTCCACGCTCATCTTCTGACCATCGGATTCGAATTGGAGGATGCGATCAGAGATGACCAAAGCGTAGGCTTGGGTATTCGCAGCGATGTTCTGATCGAATCTGACCTTGATATAGACGTCGATCGTTGAATTCTTGAGGCGCTCGCTCTGCTTGGAGACGTCGAATACGAAGAGGGGATGAAGATCCGTAAAGTCAGCAGGGGTGATGCCTGGATTGCTCACCAAATGATCCATGTTGAAGAATTTCCCACGGAAATCGACAGCCTCCTTATACAGCCTGGAGACCTTCTGATTCGTGAAGGAGGCACGATGACCCACAGCAGGATATCTCTGAGAATTCAAGGTGATCCAGATATCATTCACTCGACAATAGTCGAAGATGGCGGGGTTGGCTTCTTGATCGTTACTCTTATCGGTCTGGAAGGCGACGATCACCCATCGGGGTCTTTCGGGTCTGCTTCGGGTGGAGAGGCGCCAGTTGAACTCACGACTTTCGGGGACACCGATCGAATCGCACTGCCTCATGTGGAATCCAATATATAGCTTCACTTTGCTCTCAATGGTCTTATAGAGCTTCAGCTTCTGCTCATCGGAAGGCATCACATGGGGAATGAACCATGAGAGATTGCTGATGACGATCTTACCAGGGTCGTTGATATTGGCAGCATCCCGGAAGATGGTGTCATTATCCGAGGCGCGGACGAGAGTGAGCTCATGCTTGAATCCATAGACCAGCTTTTCATAGTCCTGGGCAAAGCCGAAGATATGCTTCAAGGGGATGGTGAAGGAGAAGGTTCCCTTATTGGCAGGCTTGGCGATGACGTATGCCTTGCGCGCTGCAAATCCCAGATTCTCAGCAGCAGCCTCTGCAGAGGTATCCTTGACCCATAACTGGCTGAGGCCTTGGGACTTGGAGAAATCGTCTGGATACGTGAGTAG
>MJUU01017423.1:0-29317 GCA_002080025.1 Modiolus philippinarum | reverse complement strand
GGGCGTTGGATCGAACGCTATAGGGCGTTGGAAGGCGATGGATTCAACGCTATGGGGCGTTGGAACGAACGCTATAGGGCGTTGGAACGAACGCTATAGGGCGTTGAGAGGCGATGGAACGAACGCTATAGGACGTTGATGCATTTGGGGGAGCAGAAGACTTCCATCCTATGCGCGATTTTATGATCGTACTCCCTTACCATCCGGACTTTCACGCCAGACCAGTAGGTGGTAAATTTGGGCACGTATATACCCTCCTCTTGGATACGTTCCAAAGCCTTACCGCGAGCGATCGGAGCTCCACACTGGCAGCACGCCTTAGGAAATAGCCTCGAATGCCTCTTGCATTTATCGCTTGGCAATATGGAAGGGTACGTGCATTGATGACCTCGAACCGTCTTGATGCAGCACTGGGGTCCGAGCGATGGTCGTCGACGGGAATGGGAATTATGGGACCTTCCTTCGAAATCCCGATCGTCGAAGCGATGAGCATACCTTTCGGTACCAAATCTGCTGCACTCATATCCTGGTATCTCATCGTTAATAAGCACTCTTTCCCACTGGTGCTTGCAACCAAGGGGTGGTCGTGGGGGCTTGGGGGCATATTCCTGATCCGAGTCTCGTTGATTCTCCAGAAAAAATTCCTCCATCATTCTTTATCTTATACTCGATGGAACTCATCCAGATTGCATCGATACTTTCCATTCGTCTTGGGGCTCGTGAGATCGATGGTCATGAATCCATGAGGCTTGCCCCAAGAGCGATTACATAGGGTATCAAACTGAGCTGCGGTGAGATCGCTGCAATGGTCCCGACGAATATGATCGCGATTCTTAGCATCCTGCTCGAAGAGTAAGATGAAGTTGGCATTCTCCCGGATCGATTGCCGAGGGAACTTGAAGTAATTTTGACAGAGGTAGAAGCAATCGACGTTATTATGACGCCCACGCACGTAATAATCTTCGCACTTGCTCTGCTTGCTGAGCATCAAGTCGTCGAAGAAAACGAGATTCTTGCAAGAAGGGTCGAGGTCGGGTGGGTCTGGCACGTCGGTCACCTGCTCGAAGAAGAAGGGCTCGATACCACTTGGTTTGGTTGGTGGCTTCATCACGTCCACCACGTCGATCAAGGAGTGCGGATAGCGATCCTTGATGGGAAGAAGCTCGCGGATATCGTCTTTCGAAAATCCTTTACCCAGCGCTCGCTGCAGCAGCTGATAAATGGGTTGGTTGAGCGATTTTCCGAAGACGTAGAGTCGATCGTAGTCGAGCCATCCGTCGCGCAGGAGAAGGTTATTCAGCAGCGTCGTCTTGCCACAGTCCGATTTTCCAATGATCAGACCTCAGATGGATTGCTGCGGGAGGAGAAAGTGATTATGCCTACTAATGGTGGTAGGCTCATCGTAGGTAAGGTCTTCAACGTCCATTTATCTATATAAAATGGGAATGTATTGCTTGAAATGCAAGAAGAAGACGGAGACGAAAGGCTTAAGCGAGGTGGTGGCAAGCAATGGGAGGCTGCGGACCTGGCATCAAGCTTCATAAGCGTCTGAAGGCAGATGGCACCCCCAAGCCCTGGTCCATACCCATCAATCGCGTGGATAAGGCCTCCTATCACCACGATCTCTGCTATGCTCAGCATCAGGATACGACCGCCCGAAATTCCATCTGCGATAACACCATGCTCAAGGAGCTGGATGGCATTCAGCAGCCCACGCCTCGCGAGCGCATGGAACGAAGTATCGTCAGACCCATCATTGGCACCAAGGCACGATTTGGGCTAGGCGTGAAGAAAAAAAAAGTACGCTGGTCAGATGAGCTAGCTGAAGAGCTGCATAAGCATGGAATCGATCTCTACTCTACGGAGAATGAGGAGAAATCGAGCGTGGTGGAGCGTTGGAATCGTACCATGAAGGAGAAGATGTTCAAGTACTTCTCGGCCAATAGCACGCGCACCTACCTTCCCATCTTGGATGATCTCGTCCGCCAGTATAATACCACCAAGCATCGATTCATCAAGATGACTCCTACCGATGCCAGCAAGAAAGAGCACGAAGCTAAGGTCTTTTGGAATCTTTACGGAGATCTCCCACCCATGAAGCCTCATCGATTCGACGTTGGCGATAAAGTCCGAATCACCAAGAAGACGGGCACTTTCGAGAAAGGATATACTCCTCGCTGGACTGAGGAAGTCTTCACAATCTTTCAGACCCTAGCGACGCAGCCACCAACCTATCGCCTCAAGGATTTTCACGATGAGGAGATCCAGGGATCCTTCTACGAGCAGGAGCTCCAGCGCACCGATCAGGAAGTCTATCGCATCGAAGATATCCTGCGTCGACGAACCAGGGATGGGGTAAAGGAAATCTTCGTGAAGTGGTTGGGATATCCTAAGTCTTTCAATTCATGGGTAAAAGAGTCCGACTGGCCATAATCCAAGTAGTCTATTCGGTCCCTCGAAAGAGAGACCAGAAAGGCTGTGAAGCCATCCGTGGTGAGACGTGATCTTTTTATCCATGGCTTCGATCCTTTCTTGCATCGCACTGACCGCCTCCTGCCAATTTTTAGCATACCATCCCTTGGTGACCGGTTTGTCTGCTCGGGTCCCTTCTGGCAGATTGAGGATCGCATGCCCTTGCATATCGATATCCCCTTCCATCTTACCACCTGCCATGGGTAGACACTTTGCCATATAATTCTCAATGCGATCGAAGCGTTTCTTTTCTTCCTCGAGAGCTTTCTGGGTAGCACTAAGCTCAGCCTCTAGGTCATCGATACTTTTCATACTTTCTTTCAGTTGCTGAGTGACCCATTTCTTCGGAACAGCGTCCGAGCTATCCCGCGGTAATCCAAGACTGGTGATGCGATGATCGCTCATATTGAGATCCTGAAGCATCCGCCATACTGGCATGCGCTTCCTCGAGTGAGATCCAAGCTTATCCATTTATCTATAGGTCGAAGATAACCTCCTCGAGCGTTCGACCTTCCGAAAGAAGCTTCAAGACGTGCAAGCAAAAGTGTCCGCGGACCACGTCGCCACGACGCTGAAGCTCATCGGTATAATATCGAATCTCCGGTCTCAGATAGTCGACGATCTCGTTGGGTGGGGGTAGACCATAGGGATCGAAGTAGACTTTGAGTCCTCCATGCTTATGCCAGTACGTCCAGTGCGTGCCAGGGCCATCGCAATCGTCGTGATTCATGATGCCACATTCGATGGGGCGTGGGGTGGGTGGTAGGGCATTGCGCATGAATACCCCTCTGAAATGGGAAATATGGAGGGTCTTGGCATCTTCCTCCAAATCTAGATTCGAGAGGGGCTGGTGGGGGAGGAGGATGCTGTGCACTCGTATGCTGCTCATTTATCTAAGTATGGTCAGTCTGGATGGGCTTCCGCACCCGTCAGAGCTACTAAGTGTAGAGGGGCTTAGCCATAGGTGATTCGATGTCCATGAGCAAGGGTGCTGATGCCATCGGGGAGGATGTGACGCTTGTCGTCTTTAGCAGAGAGAGCGATCTTGTTGATCTGCTCAGCGGAGATCTGATGGAGATGGCTCCGGAGGATATTCATTGGACGATGGATTTCTTGCTGGGTGGTGAGGCATCGCTTGTAGTCCTCGAAGGCGATGCTGCGCTTGATGACGCTCTTGGTGACTCCCTTCGCCTTCTTGGTGATCTCACCATCATCCACCTTGAAAGCGTATAGCTTCGCTCGGAGCCCCACGAATTCGGTCATAGCCTTGCCAGCGCACTCGTCCTTGAATTTTCCGAGGATCTTATTATTTACGCCAGTGGGGATGCCAGAGGAATGCTCGTCTGGGTAGTTGGACGTATCGAATTTTTCCTGGAAGTGTGGATCGATATCCTGGTAGAAGTCATCGGTCTGGATCTCGTAGGCCAAACTGTCTGTGTCGGTGAAGAGAAGTCGAGCCTTATCGTCGTACATCTTCTTCATGAATCCATAGTGGAAATCGTACATGAGAAGCTTCGAAATATCTAAGATGCAAGCTCGTAGGTAGACTGGCTTATCGAATTTCAGCTTGGTCTTCTTCATATGTACGGCTGCTAGATTCTCGGTAAAGACCACTCGACGATCGAAATTAGGCTTGGCCACGAGCTTCAGGGCCTGCTTTTCGGTGGTGACCAGTCTGACGTCCACACGCTTCCGGATATTTTCCATGGTCTTGCCGAAGACCAAATTATTCATGAGCTTCAAGAAATCCTTCTCAGAGTCGGTCTTAGCCTTGGCGCGGAGAGCAGTATTTAGGTCGATATATTTCTTGAGCCATGGGGATTGTCTGAACCTGATGATCCGATGGACTTTGGTGAGCTTCATTCCCCTCTCCCGATACATCTTCAGATTTCGATAGTGGAGGACGTATTTCTCATGCTTGCCTAGATGAGGCACCAGCTTGCGGACTTTGTCGATCTCTACGGTCTCGGGCACGAGAGGGTAGTCGTTGTGGGCGTCGTGAAGATCCTTCGGATATTCGAGATCACATTCTACCATGGCCCCATATTCGTGGTCATCGGGATAGCTAAGAATCCCATCGATCTCCTCCGGCTCCACCCATTCGAAATCTCCTGTGGGGAGAGGCTGTGACATCGCCCATCCGTAAAGATTATTGGCGTCGAGGTAGGTGAGATGCTTGGTGGGCTGAGAGGCTCATGTAGGGATTAGCCTGAGCGTGACGATGGGAGATCATGGCGACCCCTCCTCTGGTGCCCCTCTCGAACATTAGCAGCATGTCTGGATCGGAGAGAAGCTCCAATCTTTGCCCACTGATTTTGAGGGCAGCGTCGTAGGACAATCCGGGCGATGTGAAATAGTGGGCAGGATCAAGCCCATAGTGAGTCTGGCAGATATCCCTGAAATTCTCGAAGATGTCGATGAGCAGCAAGACGTCAGTTTCTAGGTAGAGATTGTGATAATCTCGTAGGGTCTTCCATTCGAAGGCATCCCAGACCTTCTGAGCGTGCGCGTAGTCTTCGTCGGTGATGTCCTCCCCGGAAAGTGTGCGGTTGAAGGCTTCCTTGGGTGGAAGCTGAGTCTCTTCCAGCTTAGCCTCCTAATCCATATAATCGTAGGGAAAAACTCCCTTCCGAATCATCAGCTCGTGACGATCGCCGAATCTCGCCTTCATGGTCTTGAATTGGTCGGGGGTGAGATTCTTGGCTAGCTTATCCAGCGGGCTGAGCGTGAAGCGCAGTGAATCGACGAATCTCATTTCTAGATCTCCAACCTTCTTGGAGAAGCTGATATACTTCTCATCGGTATTGGGGATGCAGTTGATCTTACCCTCAGAGAATCCAAGCTCCTTGACGAAGATGTGGGAATCATACCCACTCAAGTTGTTGAAGAAGATGGGGACGTGCTTCGGGAGCTGAAAATCCAGATTGCACTCGTTGTGTGCTGCACCTCGATATTTCCCAGTAAGATGGTCGTGGTCCCGAACCTTATCCAATCCCAATTCACCCCCGCAAATGTGGCAGTGCGTGCTTTCTTCAAAGCTCTCCTTGTCCTTGTCGGTCATCACCATGGGCTTATTCTCCTTGTATAGCTTACCAATGGCCTCCACTTCCTTCTCCATACACTCCACGAATTTCTTGGCTGCATCCTCACCGCAATAGATGACCCGATCTTTGTAGTCCCCATGAGCGTACTTCACGTAATAGCAGAAGCCTGGTGGCCGCTGAAGCTGGTAGGCCTTCGTGTAGGAGTGTGATGGTTCCCGTTGGCAGGTGCTGAGCTTCTCCGTGAAGCACTCGAAATCCGCGTAAATCGCAAAGGGGACTCTCATCGTCTTTTCGTGGTTGTGGAAGGCTAAGGTGGTCCCTTCTTCTGGCATTTCGATCCTGACGGCCTCTTTCTGACTTAATATTCCATGTGCTCGTCCAAAATATCTTGCCTGGAAAAGTGGGAGAGGCATCTGCGGCAGAAGAAAAGCTCATGACCGTGCTCCGTCATCTGAGAGCTGAGAAGTCGAGAGAGGCTCTTGATCCAGCAGTAATGCTGCTTGCCTTCGCGTGATCTACGTGGGTGGAGCCCGTATTCTTGGATATCTTGATGGGGTAGATCTGAATATCCTCTTCCCCATCTTCACCCTTCTTTACGCCATTGAAGCCATAGACATTGACGTAGATGATGGGATTCTGCCTCTCGAATTTATCATTCGTCTTGAGAAAGACTGGAAAGTCAATGCCTTCGAATTTTAGCTCATCTTCCCATTTCTTGTACTGAGATACGCGGTTGGTGGATTTCTGATCGACTTCCACATGGTGAAGGGCCGCCAGCACTGCCCACTGGAAGCAGTGATCATCTTCATTTTTCACATTGATGATCGCCTTCTTTTTCGCGAGAAACGATGGGGTGGGTATAAAGGAGCCCCCCCCCCCCCCCCCNCCCCCCTTGAGTGGCTTGAATTGGTTGAGGTGGATTTCTAGCTTCACGACGTGCCCGAAAGTCCATCCGCTCCCTTCACGCTTGTACTTAGCCATATTTTCCTTGATCTTCTCCATCATGAAGGCAATCTCCAATTCGAGGTCGGATGATTGGGTGAGGGTAGCAAGAGCTGATCGGAAGTAAGGGGTGATGTAGATATTTTCTCCGGTCGCGGGGTTGGTCTTCACCATTTCTGCTAGGAGCACTAGGTGAACCTTCAATCCCTTCTTCTTGGCGAGAGCATCTGAGGTGGTGGTGAAGATTGTGCTCTGACTTACTTTGAGATATGTGGTCACGTCATGCGACTTTACGGGCTCGATAACGACCGTGCCAAATACACCATTCAGCGCTTGACGCCCATCAGTGACCTTGATCTCATCCTCGACTGGGGAATTTCTGATATCTTCTTCGACCAGCTGAATGAGATCCTGTCTCTTGAGGCGGGAGAACTTGGTGAGGCCATGATTCTTAGCGAGTGCTTTCAGCTGCTTCTTGCTGAAGACTTCCTTACGGGTAAATTTACGGGTGGTTTTCTCCTCGATGAGCTTCACCAAGGCCTCCTTACTTTTCCTGCTGATCCCCCTCAGACCCTCATCCTTAGCTATTTGACGGAGGGTCTTCATGGTCTCTTCAACCACCATCTTACCCTCGACGGGGATGGTCTCCTCTTCTTCCGTCTCGCGTGGTTGCCTATTATGTGTCCAGCAGAGACCATCCTTCCCGGGCTTGCTCTTGCAGAACTGCCCCTTCTTCCTCTTGAGTGGGTAGTCGCAGGTGGTCTTCTGCTCCATTGGTTGATGTTCAAATCGCTGGACCTGCTCCATCCCACAATTTTGACACTGCTGGGTGTGCTCATCCATCTGCACCAGGTTGGGGGCATTACAGCACTGATACTGCTTTTGGGGGGGTGGGGTGTTATCTTCCAAATCTTCTTCATTCTGCAGAAAGAAATCCTGGAACTGATCCATCTTATTTCTTCCGGATGCCATATCTTTATTTATTTCAATCTTGGACGTAGGCACACCTCTCTTTAAGGTGTCCTGTAGAGACTGACTTATGCTCCGTTCGAAAGACATAATTCTTGTATTTACCCTATGATCAATAGAAATGCTGTTCGTTTGCATTTTGCCCTCGAGGTAGGGATTTTTATGCAGGATTTTGCATGAGTGCGGCAGAATCGGCCTTTTGGTACTACTCATGCCATGTTTATGTTGAAGTCATTCAGCATTTTTCAAGGAGAGCTTTTGCGTGTTTTCCTGAGGGTACTATGTAAACTATGTTCGCTGATTGTTGTCATTTTTAAAGTGATCTGTACATTTTTGTAGTAAAGTAAAAAAATTATTCCATGATTTCTACGTTTAACCCGTAGAAACATACATGACGAAAGTTCCGATTAAATGCACATTTACATCTACATATTGTTTTGTCGAGTTGTGCTTATACGCTTTGAGGCTACCCTTTTGCCTCTCACTATCATTTCAGGTTCAAGTGAAAAAGGTAGGTAATTGAAATCAACAAATAAATAGTGTTTTTTTTTTAGAGATATAAACATCCTTATTGCATTCTAAAAGTTGACTTGCCTAAATGATTATAACTATTGCGAATTGGTGTGTTTTAAGGGCATATCCAACAGGTTCTGGCTATATTGTCATTTTCATAATTTTTAGATATGTTGTTAAACAAGTGCCGAAGATTCAAAAAATTACAAGAAAATATTGGGTCGCCGATCTTGTTTCCATGGAAATCGACCTTAAACATCGACCAGTTTTTGCGTTTTTTTAAGAAAAATTAAGTTCAAGTTTTAAAATTAATTGAGAAAGTATTTTTAATCAACTCGACATTCCAGAGCAACCGAAAAACAAAGTTGAAGTTTAAAGGATTTACAGAAAAAAATGATTTAATTTAAGAAATTATGTTATATTTTACTAAATTAAAGAGAATGTAGCACGTTGAACGGAAAAAGTTGCTAAAAATGTGGAATTACACAGCCAAATTTACACTATTTTAAAGACTTCTCATATTGTCGATTTTATGAAATTCTGATATTGTGTTCTTCTAAAAATAAGCTACTCAAAAATGGCAAAAGCAACATAGGTCACCGAGTTAGTTTAAGAGTTAATCACAAAAATATGCAACTTTTAACAAATCTCCCGTCGGTAACCCACATAAAGTCCGCCAAATTAGAAGGCACAAATGAACTTTCCTCAAAAAACAATGGGAATTACTTTGTGACGTTACAGTTATCAACGTCATATTCCCGGGAAAAACTGCATTTTCTGTGTTTTCTATTATCTCCCTGAAACTATTGGATATGCCCTTAATTTTGTCACCTCATTTTGGGAGTAAGCCCACTTCATATTAACCACTTATTGTTCCAATTCGGGTTTTCAATTTTTAAGACTTCTACATGTAACTTTTTTGTTTTTGCACTTAAATGAAAGAAAAATCTTTGAGGCGTTTCATTCAATGACAACGACATCGAATTTTATCTATAGTTATTGTGACGGAAAATTTCCTTTTGCAAAGATATATATAAACATAAAACATCAAATGATGAAAGCAAGTACATATAATACTGGTAAAATATTATTGCAACAACTGTTTTCCCTCTAAATCTTTTTGAGAGAACATAGCAATGAAAAAAGTGAGAAATTTGAGCGATGTACAGAATAATGTCAAGTTTGACTCAGTACCAAATTGTGTACCATTTTGTGATAAGTATAAAAATGACAAAATATTGAAGATATCACAATTTCTTTTTGTACTTGTTTTATCACCGATCTTTCACTGATCGTTTCTTATAATTTTTGCTTATTTGTTTGGCATTATCATACTGTCTCAATTTGTATTGGATGAGAATTGCCGTGTTTTTTTATTTTGATTTTTAATTTTCCCCTTTTCTCATTTTTGCTTGGTATTCGATTGCCAATGTACTTACATCGTTTAATGAGTTCAGCCCTCCGGATGGTAGTAGAAAAAATGTAGCGCTCGGAAAAACATTTATTGACCTTCCTTGAGAATCATCTAGTATACCAGTTGGTGAGAAGAAACAAGGACCATTCCTACAAAATAAGAACAGTTTGCAACAGGGCAGCAATGATAGCATATACTTGCAACCAAAAGTGATTTACATAGCACTATTTAAAACTTTTGTGTAAATGTTCAAGATTGTAAGAATAATGACAAAAATCGTGATGTCATACAGCATAAATCGGAGTGCCACATTAACCATTATGAAAAAGAAAAGGGATGGGGGCGGGGTAAATGCCAAAGAGACAACATTCCAGGTTAAAACGACCCAAAACACAACATCCAATTAAAAAAAATGCCATAGGAACAGCTTTTTTCGACATAGAGTTAAACGGAATCCGTCAAATCAGGTGTCATTTCTAGGTTCGGGTGAACACAAAATTACTTAATATATATGAATTGCTCAATATAACTAGAAATTTAGAATATTGAAAGACACATTTTGCAATTTCGATACCATTCATCGGATTTTTCAGCGGACATGAATGATAGCCACATATAACAATTATAGCGATATATAAGTATACAATAATGCCATTCTTATACACTTATACCATTTATTTTCTACAATAGATCAAACAAACAAGATCTTATGGTGGCTTTGAGTTGTTATTACTCCCCTTTGGGTCGTTGTCTCTTTGACACATTCCCCGTTTCCCTTTTTTTCTAAGGTTTTTATTAATATCGAAATATTAAAACTTACATATGCGAGTAATAAAAATTGACATCTGTGCACGTCTCTTTATTGCAGTTTGTCTGTAGAACAGTTATTTTGACGAACTCAATATCTGCTGTAACTGATTTGAAGAGTATCTGAAAATATGAATTCGAATCTAAATTGCATTTCTGTAGTATGGAAACTTATTGTGCTAAATATTGTTTTTTCAGAATTGTACCGAGAAATTTGTATGGTTACATAGTATGCAATGAAGAGTATACAGAATACCTAGATGGCTATGTCCTTCAACATTATATACTACAAACAAAGCAATAAATCAACATTCTGCACGTTCAAATTCCACCTTTCTACTTTTCCACGAACAATTTAAATTCCGGGGATGGGGAGTTGGGATTTGAATTTCTTTTACATATTTTACTGAACAAAAAATGATGCTGGACAGTTAAATTCCTCATGGGGGACTGGCAATATATTAAAATTAAGCGTCTACAATAAAACATATTGTCATTTTATATTTATAAACGAAAGGATATGGAGTAAAAGAAACATGAGACGATAACACATGTTAACTCCAACTGCAATAATTTTGAGCGCTATGGCCATTTCGGAAATTAATTCTTCATCAGCAGCACTAGAACCCAAACATAGGAAATCCATAATTTCAAAAAAAAAACGTTTAAAATGCATATAACCAAACGAAATCCGAATAATCCCCATAGAAAAATATATTTGTATACAGTTGACTCGGATGTACTATGAATTCAGCTGTTACGTATCAACAACATTCCATCCAAACCGTCAACTAAATTTCAAGTAAGTTTTTTAGTCATGAGCTTTAATTGCCAACTGATGCGAAAGCCGTAAGGGGACACACAAAGAATAAGTAAAAAATATTTTCAATTCGAGATCACGATAAAACAATACCGTTTTACCGAGATCTCGATAAAAATTACATGGTTATCTCGATAAAACAAACACTAATATATCGAGATCTCGGATTATTATATCGTTATCTCGATAAAACCATCATTGTTATATCGAGATCTCGGATTATAATATCGTTATCTCAATTTATTATATCGATATCTCAATTTATTATATCAAGTTCTCGGAATGTTATAACGTTATCTCGATAAAACCATAATTGTTATATCGAGATCTCGGATTACTATAGGGCGTCCGCCACTTTTTGTGGCGGGGCCCTAATTACATGGTGTCAAAATAGTTAAAGTTCGTCCAACTGCCTTCCCATTGAACGGTCAAACCATCATTATATCTTTTTCATGCATATCTTAATGCAATGGTCTTTCTGTGTGTAAAGCTTCATTGAAATCCATTAACTTGTTCAGGAGGAGTTGCGCTTACAAGGTCAGTGTTCAAATCCGACTGGTTTAAAAAGTTAAAGTCCAATTGTCTCCCCTTGTTACCTTCCGACCATCATAACTTTTCTTCATACATATCTTCATTAAGTGCCATTCAATTGTGTAAAGTTTTATTGAAATCCATTGAACGGTTTAGGTGGAGTTGTGCTTACAAGACCAATGGACAGACGGAGGGACAGACAATGATTCCTATATACTCCCTCAAAGTTTGTTTGCGGGGGGCATAAAACTGTTGCCTAAACCCTATGTTCTATTTTTAGTTACATCTGCCATGTTGTTTATATATCATTCTTTTCAAAATGTGGAATCTTTGTAGCCAATATGCCAATGATTATTCATGTGAAGTATCATTGAAATCCCTTAGCAGTTTCAGAGGAAATTTTTTAAAAAGTTTACGATAACGACGGATGACAGACGATGGAAGCCAAGTGTTGACAATAGCTCACACTGCCAGGTCAGCTAAAATGGGACAATGAGATTTGCTCTAGCTGCCATGTTTTTATTGCAATGAAAAAAGAGTAAGAGGAATTGGAGTTGTTTCCACTGAACATTCATGCAAAGTTTTGCTAAAATCTGTCAAGTGATTTCAGAGATGATGAAAATGTGAAAAGTTCACGATGGACGACAGACAGATGCAACTTGATTGGAAAAGTTGACACTGGCTTTCAGGTTACAAGTGCGCAATTATTTACAATGCATTTTCCATAGGGGGGGGGTTCCCCTGTTTAGCGATAAACTAAAAATAGACGAAGGCTTTTTTTCATCCCGGGGATCCTGAAAATGACAAGTACTCATACAGATCTTTTGTATTCCAAAATAAAAAATGGGGGGTCATGCGGCGATTCTTGGTGTAAATTGAGGCTCAAAAAGGGGTATATTGAAAATAATAAAATATTTCTCTGTCGACCAGATCCCATAAAAGGTCAAATTATCACCTCTGGGTTACATTGTTAAAATCAGATTTGCTATAAACCGAATTGTACCATGACATAGTATTCTATTTCAAAACATTTAATTTTAATATCCACCATTCGTAGGAGTTGTAGTGCTTAATACTGAATACAGCTTTAGGTTCAAAACTGGATCCGTGTTCGAAAGTCAATAATTGCGCACATGATACCTATAGTCAGTTGAGTAAAAAAGTAGCCTTAAAACATGAAAGATTAGCTGTGGCAAGTTTGAAGTAAAACATTTCAGTGGTATTTGTGAATATATTCTGGAAATGTTAATGACAGCGACACACAATACATGTTCATCTTAAAGCACAAACGACCTTCAGCTAGGTTAGCTCAAAATTAAACATACTGTGAGCACACTCACAAAAAAAAAAACCCAACACTGATTAAAAAGTTAACGTCCAATTATCCCCCTTGAAGCATTCTGACTATTAATATATTTTATCATGCATATCTACAAATAATCCTCTTCCTTTGTGAAATCTATTGATCATTTCAGATAGAGTTGTGATTACCATTTCAGTGTCAAAATAAAACTGGTTAAAATGTTAAAGGCCAATTGCCTCCCCTTGAAGGGTAAAGCTTCATTGAAATCCATTGATTGCTTACAAGGTTAGTGTCCAATATCTCCCCTTGTTGTATTCCGACCACCATTATATATCTTCAGGCATACCTTCATAAAGTGCCTTACTTTGTGTAAAGTTTTACTCAAATCCGTTGAATGATTTAGGAGGAGTTGCGCTTACAAGACCAATGGACAGACAGACGGGCAAATGGACAGATGGAGAGACAGAGTGATCCCTTTATACCCCTTCAAACTTTGTTCGCCGGGGTATAATAAATATTACATTATATCCTTTAATATCTTTAATTGAGGAAACAAATTAACACGTGGTGGCCAATAAATCGAGATAACGATATAATATTCCGAGATCTCTATATAACAATGATGGTTTTATCGAGATAACGTTATAATAATCCGAGATCTCGATATAACAATATTGATTTTATCGAGATAACGTTATAACAATCCGAGATCTCGATATAATAGATCAGATCTCGATATAATAAATTAAGATAACGATATAATAATCCGAGATCTCGTTATAACAATTTTGGTTTTATCGAGATAACGATAAAATAATGCGAGATCTCGGTTTTATCAAGATAACGATATAATAATGCGAGATCTCAATATAACAATGATGGTTTTATCGAGAATCCGAGATCTCGATTTATCGTCTTTCCCTCCGCCTATCTCGGCCTGCAGAGCCCTTCCACAAAAGCCATATCCGGTTGACCCGAACTTATCAAGAGGTTGACCTGAACTTATCAAGGCAATTCTCCCAATGTTTGACAAGCAATATCCTTTTTATCCGTTTTGCAAGAAATAAATCTTAATTTGATAAAGAATCTATATATTTTCCGTTTTTTGTTTTTTGTAAAAAAATTACCGTCACAAATACATAAAAATAAAAACGAGACGTCCGAAAATATACGGAAACTAGGTCGCTGATAACTTCAGCAGAGCCACTATTTTGTTTACATTGTGACGTCATAAAAGTGCCTAGGAACTGGAAGGCAAATGTAAACAGTGAGACGACTTTATTTTGATTTGTTAACATGGTTCGATCGAAACATTTCTAAATTTAGTAATGCTAGCCAACATAAAAATATTGTGAAGTCATGAAATAATTACAAAACATTTCCCATTTGTAAAAAATGAATGAACCTCATTTCTCGCGCAACCTTTGGAGAATTTGACACAAAACCTAATAAACTATTGTAAAGAAATAAGAGATAAAAGACGATAAACAAGTTATCTAAATTTTGAAAGCTGGAATATTGTAAAATATCATCCCGCTCGCCAGAATATGAAGTGTGTTTCATATTCTTGCTCACGGGATGATATTTTACGATATACAGATGTCAAAATTCAGATAACATATACATATTAGTGTTTGTTTTATCGAGATAACCATATAATTTTTATCGAGATCTCGGTAAAACGGTATTGTTTTATCGTGATCTCGAATTGAAAATAATTTTTACTTATTCTTTGTGTGTCCCCTTACGGCTTCCGTAATACGATACTTATTCAAACATATGTAAAAAAAAATTCAAGACAAGCGAAAATAGTTATGCGGGTATAAACATGAAAAGTACCCATATCAATGACCTTGATGAGGAAATTTAGCAAGTACAATAAAGGAATGGCCAACGCCAATTCAAAATCTAAAAAATGAAAACTGTAAGTGCACGAGTGCTAACACTATAAGAACGATAAACTTCAATAAATACTACGAGTTAAAACTCGTGGACATGATAATACATGACAGAGCTGTAGTCATATATTGCAGTTTTCCTAAAAGCAATAAAGCAAAGGTACTTAAAATAGAGAAAACCTACATCGGCTTATATCATCCACAAACAAGAACCTTCCCTCTGCTGATGGTACTTCAAAAACATTTCAAATACAATTAGAACCGATGAAGTTGTCATGATATCAAAGAAAGAGCAACAAATACAAGTTCAAAACCTACTGTGTCGCAAAGAAGTGCAGTTTGTAGTCGATAGCAGCTTTTTCATATTGTTATGTTTTATGGTACTTGTGCTTGCTATTATAAAATATTTACGTTTTGTTCGTGGACTAATGCAAAAATCTGGCATCTCCTAAAAATAAATGTCTATAATTAACCAAACTAGGCATGTATGCTTTCCTATCTACGGCTAGTATGTTGTTTATGTAATTGAGAAAACAACACAATAGCATTAGGGCAAAATGCAGTTTACAAAAAGCATCAAATTTCTAAATGTTTAGATTTTATCTGCACATCAATTGTCGAAATGGTCAAATGCAGAAATTAATTCGCAGTAAGTTCGGTATTTAGTTATTTAGAGTTGCGATTATCTAGCAAACCCTAACCCACTACACGTATATCAAAACAATTGTCTAATATACCGAAATCATGATGAAAAATTAGGCCCATGTCTACAACAGTTGAATCCAAAATTTCAAAGTAAGAGATCTACTGAGTAGTGAAAAACGAATGGAGGTCGTTACTTTTTCAATAAAAACTACATATTGATACGACTTTCAATGAATTGAAGAAATACTTTCACTTGAAGAATGCTTAGTTTAAAATTACATTTAATTTCTTACCAGTACATGAAGAAGATAGTATATATGTCTGGACATTGCAGTGGAAGTCTTTACACATCTTGTTCTATCATCGCATTTTCATTCTGAATATATAAACAAATAGAGTTTAAAAGTATTGTCATTAAAAGGTGAGAGGTACGTAAATCAACGCCCCTAGCGGCAAATGTTATAAATTTGCTTAAGAATGAACGTAAAATAATTTGAAATTTCACTTTAAACCGTCGTCATTTCAAACTGTATCCTACAATTTTTCTGTAAAACTAATATGATGTTGCCAAAGAGATTTCCGATTTATTGATATATTTTTTTCATATGGTCACCGAGTTTATTTTCGTGGAATATATCACTTAACATGGTATCATCATTGTGATCGCGCCTAAAATCGTACCTTTTATCGACCACGAGAGAGAGAGTCTAGCCTATATTCAACTCTTTATACCGGCGAAACGAATTCGGTGACCCTATATAAAATTAAAATCATTAAAACGGAAATTTCATTGTTTTTAACATTTCATTTTTGTAGAAAAATTGTAGTATATATTTTTAAAATATCGCAATTTAAAGAAGATTATTGTTCTATTTTTCTGTACGTTTTACATAGATTCTATATGAACTGAACATAGCTTATTGATTTTTTAATCTGTCATATTTCTGACATTGAAATAGCTAAAACCGATTTTCTTTCGCTTAAATATCCAGCTTTTTTTCATGCACTTGCATGTAAAATTTTATCGAAATCCGGAAACATTGCTATTTACATTGTATTACCTTAAAAGTAGACTCGACAGTATTAACGTTGATATTGAAATCAATGTAATAACTAATTTGGCTTATCAAAGTGTTATACAAAAACAAGCGGCACTCAAGTCGCTATCCCTCACCTTGACAATAGCTTATGTAAAGAGATGATTGGCATTTCCAATAGGGTCCAATGTTACACTATGTTCCCTGAGTAGAGCCATTTTGGATTAAATGCAGAAATTGCATGATAAATTTTTTGAAGGGGCCAACAAAGGACTTTTGTGATCATGTCTAGTTCTAATCGAATGAGGTACATGTACGCATCTCCTGGATACCCTTTTTAGGACACCATCTGCGGACCATTCTTACAAATATCGGTTCTAATTGGACTAGTTTGTGAGAAGATCTTTGAAAGTGTTGTCCAAAGGGTTAAATGCTAAACTTGGTTATTACTGGCAGCCATATCAGATGAGGTGTAGACCTCGCGGATACATTTATCTGAAGGTACCATCAAAGTACCATTGTGAGTACTCTTGTTTCTAATTGGACAAGTTAGTTCTAAGGAGAAGATCCTCGGATTTGTTTGAATGCGTTATCGATTTCAGACGACCTTCCAAAAATGATTTTGGCAGGGTTTCCCTTATAATCTACGTAATAAAAACTACAAAACAATATTTGGGCAGGTTTATTTTTTTATAAATAGCTATTATATATATTTTTGAAAAGGAAAAAACACAGGATTTACCAGAGTACCTTTTTCCTCCAATATCAGTTGACTTGTTTAGTTAAAATTGTATCTGAAAGCCCCACCATCCACTACAACCCATATCGGACAACTATTCAAAAGTAGTTAGGCGGGGGTTCCCATTATAATCTAGGTAATACATAATGTTGAGAATAAAGCATTCCAAGTCCCCTTTTCAGAAAAAAATTGGGGCATGGTTCCCCATTAAAATCTAGTTTATACGTATTATTGAAATAGTAAAAATATGAAGCAGAATATTTTTTCCAGAAATTTTAGTTTTCAGGTCTAGTTTCCATAGCAAGTTGGGGCTCCAACATCCATTAAAACCAATATCATTAAAAAATATGAGACAGGGGCCCCAAGTTATCTAAGCAATACATATTGCTGTAATCAAAACATTCAGAATTCCCCTTTCAGAAAAAAGCTAAATAATAAATAAATAAATAAAATAAAATAAAAAGTGAAAAAATGGAAGGGCTTCTGACATATATAGACATATTTCTGAAATTATACAAATTCAATTTTCTTGTTAGGCTTCCAAGGCAACTCAAATCTCCACTATGCAAATACAATTTATTTCAGAGCAGCATTTATAAAAATATTGGAAGGCGTTCTTTACAAAAACCTTTAGAATACAAAAAGGGCAAGTCACTTAAGTCATCTTATGTTTGAAAAAAACTGCTATTCCTGAAAGGTATCAATGGTTGTGAGGTAGAATCCCTGAAAATTTTTAGTAACTTTACCAAAATTATAATTTTTTTTTTCAGTTGTAGTAATGTATTCAAACTCTTAGTTCTATTAGGTCCAATTTTAAAATTATCACTTTTCATTATATTTTATTTGAAATTTAAGATACCCATAAAAAAGTGCAAGGTACAAAACTTAAAATATTTGAGTACCGGTAATAGTATTAAAAAGAATATTAAGTATGAACGATAACACTTCTGCTGCTGTTTCTGTTATTTAATCAGACATGTGACATGTACATTTGTAATTTTAGGCTTGAATTTTAAAACAGAGTGCTCACCACTGGCAGTCATATTAGATGAGATACGGATCTGTCGGATACATTTTTGTCTTTGGGACTATCAAAGAACCATTTTGACAAGGTTTTATTCTAATTTGACTAGTTGTTCCTGAGATGACCTTTACATGTCTTTACCCATTAGGTCTAATGTGAAACTATTGTCTCCGCTGGTGGTCATCTTGCATGATGTACGGACATGCCGAATACCTTTTTTACACCATGTAAGTAATTAATTCCAGGTAAATATTTCGGGGTAAAAAAAGAATAATGTAAATAATTTAATAGAGTCAAAGAAAAAATAAATAAGAAGAGATGGTACAGTCCTAAGCGTTTGCGAGAATTGGAGTGTTCTGAATATCATAGATATGCTCATAACATACCTTAACTAAATTTAAACAATTTTTCATATTGGCAGTATTTGGCATTGCACAATATGATGTTTTTCTTTTATAATTGATGATGTTGTTATACCAAATCTATTTCGAAGTATTTCAATTGATGTTTCATATGTAAGAGGGCTTGATATCATTATATCCTTAGCTAGCTGTCAGTAACTGCGAGCATTTGTCCGGACAGTAACTGTGTGTATTGTCTTTATGTTTTATGTACTTCATTGTAAGGGTACTCGTCTTGATAAGTTGGACTTTTTTCTAGTTTGATTTTTACTGTTAGTCTTTTTGTGTATTTATTATTTAGCCATTCACCACACATAGGGGGAGGGTTTGGATCCAAGAAAACGAGTTTAACCCCACCGCAATTTTTGCGCCTGGCCCAAGTTAGGAATATGTTGGTCATTTGCTTGTCCTTGTTTTCTTATAAAATTTTAGTTTCTTGATATTTGGGTTATTGGATGTGGTTTGTTTCCATTGATTTATTCACTATTTTTACCTTTTTGGGGCCATTTAAGGATTACTATATGGTGTGAGGTTCCTAACTGTGTTGAAGACCGTACGGTGACCCCTAGATGCTTTGTTTTGGGTCGTTTTAACCTGGATATGGGATGTTGTCTCCTTGACATTTACCCCATTTCCTTTCTTTTTCATACTTAATTTAACATTTTTCAAGGACTGCAGTTTTAACACCAAGAAGTTAACAGCAGTAGGTTGAAACAAAAGCTTATAATCAAAACAAAATTAACCTATGAAGAAACGACACTTTATGTCGTAACAATGAAAAAGAAAAAGAAAATACAAATAAATACTATTGTATTGTTACCCAATATTTGACTTCTAAGATATTTTATAAGGATTTAAAATTGAGGCTTTTTAGTTAACCTTTATTGTAAGAGCACTTTGCCAGCTTATCTTCGTTTGTTGGCAATCCCTTATCCATGACGATGAAAGACATGGATGTAACGTGGTTTGTCATTTAGCAAAGAATTAGGCTAACATTCTTGCTGAGACCGCCTTGCACTTACTATGAGATAGGAACAAAGCTCCTACCTCAGGTTTTGTTCCTTTGTTTCGGTCTACCATGTATTTGCAGAGACTTTGTTTCATGTGCATTTACTCCATATCCTTTCATTCTTTATTTAAGCATTATTAAATCTATAGAATATGTGAAGTTAATACGTTAGCTACTGGTGCTTGCAGCATTGATTAAAACGACAACACTGGTGAATTGTTTTTGTAACAACGCATTGCCAATTAAAAAGGCCAACGTTCTTCACAAACGAGATAATAGATAACACTGTTTCTATGAATATAAAATTTGATCTCTTGATTTACCGTGAGGGTATTGTGTTGTCCGGATTCTGGATTTGCTACATAAGTTTCGACTTTGCGTGTCGCACGTTTCTTAAAGTGGTTTTTGACCGACGGAAGCTAAATCTGCAAACAAAAGTGTGTATTTCTTTTCCTCAACCATTTTACCTACTTCATTATTCATAGAAAAAGGAAGGGAAACAAGGAATGTGTCACAGAGACAACGACTCAAAGGGGAGTAATATCCAATTTTTGTCCGACAAAATTAAGCAGTAACAGTACGCATTTGAATAAATAATTAGTAGGGTCTGTAAACGGATATTTTTTTTTACCGTCAAATGAAGATTGATGATCTAGGTTACTCAAATAGACCAGTGTTATTGCGATTTTAATGCAATCAAACAATTTGATGTAATATATTTGTATTATATATTAGTAAGCGAGCGAAGCTTACACCTAATGTAGGAGTGTTTGTCCTTTGAAATTTTCGTTACCGGAAATGCCTTTTTTTAAACTCTCAAACTAAAACGTTAACCTAAATTTAGAAAATAGGATAGTTTTAGATAAATATCAAATCTTTAACACCTACTTCTATATTAGGAAATTAACCTATGCATCTACTTTTTAAAATACCATCATTTGTTGAGAGTAATTGTCACGTGATCAAATCAAATCTCAACTGATCGTAATTATATTTGATTCAATAATAAACAGAAACAACGTTTGAAAAAATTCTATAAAATTCAAATAAAAATATACAATTAAGATTCATTGGCGTATTATTCCAGTGCTTAGGAACCAATTGGAAAACCAGTTTGATGCCGGTACGTAAGCAGACAATTAGAAGGAGGAAGTTTAGCGAATTTTTCATTATTTGTGATGTTTCATTCATTAATAAATCATGACATTGGGTACACGGAACGTGAAACTGTTAAATGTACATACATAATTTGCCTTTGTCAGCTTAAAATGGTGTGCACTGGTACTGACCTTTTTACTCAGACAGGGAATAACAGTACCATAAATGCCCATTAAACTATATCACAAAAGTATTGCTAACCCAATGTTATGTTTCTTGGTTCAGGGAAATATATAAGCCTTGGCATTGATTGTCTTCCCCACTTGTCAATAACCGTTTGTGCATATGTAAATGTACACTGAGATATGTGCAAACTGTTATATTGACAAGTGAGGAAGATTACTATTTGGCAAGGAGGAATTTTTGACGGCTTTCTATAGCCATACAGCCCATTAAAATTTATTGCAATTAGAGTAGACGTATGTGTTGTTTACTCCATATCTTCTCGTAAAAGATTTCTACTGAAAACAATTATGCCTGGAGTTGAGAAAACTATTTGTGGAATTGGAAGAGGAATAAAACAGTAAAATTGATTCAAACAAAGTGAACTTAGCATACAGCAATCTGAAAACCCTGATAGTGTTTTTCATGATTTTTTTTGGGTTAAATATATGAATGACAGATACCCATGTCATTAACAAAAATTGACATACATTGCATTTCTGAAATATCAAACATAATTCTAAGTGTTCTGCACAGGATTGACAAGTACAAGCGATCTTCCTACAGGCAAACAACTCACATGTGATTTGCTTCTGTAGTTATTGCTCTTCTTTCTTTCTTTTTCTATGTTTGTGTTGAAGTAAGGTCAGTCTTAGCTTCAATTTCCCAAACTTAGGAAAATCTATGAAACTTAAATATGTGTAATGCGTTGCAACAACATTCACTTCACTTCACAGTAAATCAAACTCATTAAATATCAAATACATTATTAATAGAATGTAATCTAGTTTTACATTTTAGTCTACAGGCTCCTAGTTCTCTATTGGTTCATGATATCTTGCATGATCCAATCTATACATGCTTCCAAAGTTGTGGAGTCTTATTATTTCATACTCTACCTAGCTTATAATATTTTATATATATATACTCTTACTGGATTTTTCGTCACTTTTTATTAAGTTTGAGGGGAGAACTATTGACAAAAATTCCCTTAAACACCATTAAAATCCTAATTTGTTTTTGAAGAATGGATATGCAGCCAGCAGGTGCAGCTGTCCTAAGACGCTACCTCCAACTCGGAGTCAAATAATACCACCAGAAACTGATTCAAGTTTTGAGGTCATTGTTGAATGCTTCCTTGTGAATTCAAGATGAAGAAAAACAGTAAAAGCGTTGTTCCTTTGCTTGGTTCTACCATTTATGCTTCATGATTGATTTCTCGTGCACTCAGTTTTTACTATGATTCAGATTCCCGCTGGCTAAAAAGGCCAATCCCTTCCCTCTTATAACCCATCTTAATAGGTCTTTATCGGTATTCAGGGAGTATTTGGAAATAAATTAGAATTTTTTTCTGTTTTGTTCCGAGATATTGGTCTGGGCTTTATTCAAACTAATGTTTATGCCGAAACATTGGAAAGTATAAAAATATGTTTTTTAACAAAATTTCAGTAAGGAGTGTGAAAGAGTATGTTTTACCGAAATTCAGTAAGATGTATGAAATACCAGAGGCTCACAGAAGCCTGTATCGCTCACCTGGCTTTCAGTTGCCTTAATCAAGGAAACATTGGAAGTTATAGAGTTGATCTTCATTTTCTCAAACTTTTGTAGCTCGAACACCTCCAATATCTTGAATTGTTTTTAAAGTCTGATCATGTTTTACTATATTTCTTTGTTGGGTCTTTTTTGACAAAAAACTTTCTTGCTACGGACCATTTTCGACACCAGTTTTGAAGTCGAAACGTCATTTTGTAAATGGCAGTCAACAAACGATTTTCAACATCGGTTTTGAAGTCGCAACATCAATATCTATTTGTAAATCAAATTTCATTGAAATCGGACAATGTTGAATTTTTCCGCCTTTTTTGGCGGACATTTTAAAAATGGCGATCAACGAACAATTTTAAACATCAGTTTTGAAGTTGCGACATCAAGACCTTTTTGGTAATCAAATGTCATTGAAATCGGACAATGCTGAATTTTCCCGCCTTTTTTGGCGACCATTTTTTTGAAAATGGCGGTCAGCGAACAATTTTCAACACCGGTTTTGAAGTCGCAACATCAATATCTATTTGGAAACCAAATTTCATTGAAATCGGACAATGTTGAATTTTCCCGCCTTTTTGGCGGCCATTTTGAAAATGGCGGTCAAGGAACAATTTTCAACATCAGTTTTGAAGTCGCCACAGCATGGCAAATATTTCATCAGTTCACACTTGACCTTCATCTTCTATAGTTTTAGAAATAAAAGATGAAAAATACAAAAATTTTAAAAATTCGGTGAAAAAGGGCAATAACTCCTACAAGGGTTAATGGATTTTCTTGAAAATTTCAAGGAGGGTAGACCTTGATATGCTGAACACTTTTTCAATTTACACTTGACCTCTATCTGTTACACTTTTTAAAATAAAAAATAAAAAATGCAAAAATTTTGAAAATTTAACGGAAAAAGGGCTATAACTCCGTGATGGGTTTTCAGATTTTCTTCAAAAATGCAGGGCAGGTAAGGTAGATCTTGCCATGCTGATCATTTTTACACCTTGTCAGAATTTTGATATCTGTAACGGTTTTCGATTTATTAGCCAAAAACTGCAATTTACCCCTAGGTTCTATTCTTAGTAATGGCGGCCATGTTGTTTAAACAGCCGACTAATCGAACACAATTTTGAGAAGCCATACACTGGTGATGATTCAAGTCAAGTTTGGTTACATTTGGCCGAGCGGTTTCAGAGGAGAAGATTTTTGAAATTGTTGTCGGACGGACGGACGACGGACGACGGACGCATAGTGATGACAAAAGCCCACCCTGGCATAGCCAGGTGAGCTAAAAAGGGGATAACAGCAAATACAAATGTAAATACAATAGCTGAAAATTACAATTACATGCCGCTTATTCTGCAATAAACTCTTACTATCAATCTTTGCATACAATTTTCACTATTATACAATACATCGACAATTGAATAACGAAGCAAGAATGAGGAAAGGGAGAATGTTAAAATCATCAATTCAAAATCACGGCAATTCATATCCAACTTCAACTGAGACAGTATGACAAAGACAAAACGAATAAAACAAAAATGAACAAGAACGCCAAATAACTAGAGCACTAGCAGTGTGAACCCCTACAAAAACGGATGTATCATCAGGTGTTCCGGAAGAGTAAGCATGATCTTCTCCACGCTTGGCATCGATCACGCTGCTAGTGTGAAAAGTCTGGTTTAGTCACAGTCGTTGTTAGTCAAGCCGATAATAAACTCTGGATCTACTTAAAGATATCTATTCTCATTTGTGAAATAGACATAATGTAATGGTCTGTCAAATCGTGATGACGACCGTAAAACTTCTGTGGTGACAATTGCAACAGTGACTGAACATACCCTTGATGTATAAGTTTTTGAGACAGTAATTTCGCTTTGTTGACAAACGACAGACACGGCAATAGCGAATGAGTTGTGAAATGTACACGCCATATGCCGGAGATGTGGGAATACTGCTGCTCAAAAACAGGACGTTCACTATTGGAAAGTCGAAATCATCACGCTTGTAACAAACACTCCAGTCAATATTGAATAGACAGATTTAGCTATTCTTTATGTATAAATGGTCGAATGTAAATTTGTTTAATTACACGAATTTTTAACATATATCACACATTTTCCAATTTGACTGTGAAGGTTAGTTTTCTATCCAAAATTGTTCGATGTATATTAATATTGACAAGACATGCAATCTTTTCTTCTTTTTATTTATACAAAAACATACATTACAAAAATTACCAGATTTTCCTAAGTTCGTTTTAAAAATGAAAATGTTTCAGCTTTGGTGTCAATGATATTATTCTATGATATATCTGTATATCTAAAGTAATGTCAAATTATTAATGTTTAATGCACTCGACTTCAGTTAGTTTTTTGTTGAAAATTAATTGATAGGATACATAAACCGTATGCTTCTTGCATAAAAAAGATTGGAAACAAGTTTTTTACACTCAAGAGCATGACATTTTATGAGACATAAAATCAAGTACAAAGATATCGCAGGCTAACTTACGAAAGCCGAGAAGGGACATCGTTTTGAGGAATTCAGAATTCAGAATTCGGAATTCAGAATTCAGGAATTTCTTGTCTGTTTCCCACCTTTTCTTGGGTATGGTGCAATTAAACATTTAATCGCGTTTTAATGACACTGAAGGGGAAAATTTCATGGGAAGAACATAAAGTATGTCATTAGATTGATAGATTGAAATGCGATAAAAGTGACCACATACTAAATAAAGTTACGGGGATACTCATGGGATACTGGTTATAATTCTGTTTTGTATCCACGAAAGTAAATAATGTACATTTTATTTTACGTATATAGTGATGTTGTATTTTACAATGCAAATAAATTTCATTTTCATCTTGGAAATACCCCCCCCTTTTTTTCTCTTCATGCAACAGTTCCTAATGAGAAAATTAAACTGCACATATTTGTATGGGCATTTATTGACTAAATAACGAAAAAGTTATATATTTTGCAAGTGATGTATTTTTTTCAAAGAAAGATAATATTCTTAACTTTGCTGTTACATTAGACAAATTTCAAGCTGCATGCGTCGATTGGTATTATTTTAATGCGTCGATACTCGCAGTAAAAGTATATTATATTGTCATTTAACATAATAATAAACTTTTATATAGAATAAAAAAGATAACAAGAAACACTAACAATGGTCGAAAAACATAGCCACATGCCACAAAGGAAATAGGAACTGCACAAGAAAAAACACCTACAATAAAAATACAAAAGACCAATGTAAACAACAACATTTGATATGTTCAGGGTTTTGATCGTTATCTCTTCAAAGACGCATGGTTTTGGATTACAATTGTTATAGTCATATTTTTCTACTCGAATATATAGCGACATATTATTTACATGTTAAATGGATCCAGTATTCTTAACTACATTTTGGTACGTATAGGTTTTTTTTATAAATGTCCCGGTAGAAGCTACGTCAAAACTTAATTCGATAAAGGACAAGATGCAAGAAAGCTACTTGTTGGTCCTAGAATTAAGCTGAAATTTCAAGGTGTCCATGCACGTTTGAAGTTACTGATATTTAAAAAATAGCACCTGTTCGTTAACTGTTTTCTAAAAGTCGCGCCATGGTATACCTGAAAATTAAAAAAAAACTTTTCGTCATTGAGTTTCCAATTTTAAGAATGTCGCGCAAACGTAATGAACCATTGATAATTTAACTTATAAAGGAGTTATTGTAACAATAAAGAAAAATTAAAATATAGAAAAACTGTCAAGTTCTATGAATTTTTTTGTGAAAATGGAGAAAACAATTATTAAATTGGGGTTATATTGTGTGGAAAACATACGTTATATTAAATGATATCTTATGATTTAATATAATCTACACTATCGACCAAGTGCGATTCGATGAGATCATTATAGTCTAAACAATAGATGCGATCCCGGTAAGGAAAATATTACTGTAATAAAATCAACACTGTTTATTACAGTAATAATGATTTTTTCAACAATCGCATATATTGCTTGACTGTAATAATGATCTCGTCGATTCGCACTTGGCCGATTCTCGCTATACAAATCCTTGGCTTATTATGCCAGTGTTCTAAAAAATAAAAGAAAATTTTAAAAATGTTTTTTTACTATTCCTTCATGACCTTACCTTGAATAATTATGTATTTCAAATAAAAAAAAACGACATTTTTTTACATTAATAATAAAGACTATTTGTTTATATTTGTATTGTGAAAATAAAACGCAAAAAGAGAAATACATGTAGACTGTACAGGGATATATTTCTATATTTCAGCCCCAAAACTGGCATAGAGTACGTAGTTTGTTTTTAAGGAATTGATGAACAGTTAATAAATTTGACAAAATGTGGGATTTATGAAAAAAGAAACATTTTTTACACATTCTTTTCTAGTAGTATTTCATATGATTATAACAAATAAAACGTACATTGATTAAATAGGAGGGACTTGGTGGAGGGATCTAAGCGCAATACATGAACAGTCCCTTTCTTGTGGTATAGATTCGTGAAAGTACGTGATACATATACGTGTTTCTGTATGTGATGTTTTGCTGAAATTATGCAAGTACATTGATATAATTACACATTCATTGTGAAAGTTATAAAATTAACTGACTTATTTTTGCCACACATGCTGTAAATATTGTATTTGATGTAATATGTTCATTTTTATGTAATTATGTCTAGAGAATAATGATATTGTATTGTATTGAAAGCCAAAATAACCAGGATTTTACTTCCATTGTATACATAATTTGACAAATTAAGAAGCGTGGTAACGTGAAAAGGGGACCTTTTCGGGACCCCCATAAACTACTCATGCATGTAGGATGATAACAGCGTGTGATACTTGGTCAGTTACTGCCTACTTGAAGGGGGGTATGGTATTTTTCTGGACAGTAAAATTTTTTTCGCTCTTCGCGCGAAAAAAATTATTTATTATCTTAACTTCTATCAACAGAATATTTTCTTTCGAAATTAGCAAAATTTTTATCGGGCAGAGAGCCCCCTTTCAGATTATATTTTCCTCATTTTTGCTGCCAACATATTTTTCACATAAAATCAGCTTAAAAAACCATTCCCCCTCCCCTTAAGTTAAATGGTCGGTCCCTAAAAAAGATTGATTTTGTTGCAAGACAACATAAATCAAATGGCGAATAGTATAAGTTTTATATTACGAAAATTATGCAAGGTGTATACTTTTGTTGTGTGTATGTGGAGGCGGGGTAATTCTTACAATCAGTAGGGGACTTGCCCTCCCCAATTTCAATGGTGCAAACTTTATTTGGTCATGAAGAGACCCTCATGAGTGATTTTGTTTTTATGTATTATATCAGAGATATGAAATCAACGCAAATAAACACACAAGTAAAGACAGGACGGCATGATTTTTGTGTTACACATTACCAAAGTAAATTTTGGGAAAACATGATATACAGTACTAGAACTTTAGGAGTCCGGTTACGACATATAACTTGAATAGTTTAGTAATCATAATATATATATATGCAAATGTATCGACAAAGTAAAAGAAGAATTTTATACAAAGAGAAAATTAAATACACGCCATGGAAGATGAATACTATAGAAGACGAGTGTCAATTCACACTGAAAAATTCATTCTTAAAGTAAAAATCGAAGTAATTGACGATATCATTCAGAATACTGATTTTTTGCATGATCATTGCAAAGCTTGAGATACATTGAAATAAAAAAGAAAAACGAGGTACCTCTACTCGTTTTCTCATCCAAGCTATTTGAAAATCGTCCCTTTTGACCTAACTAATTTACAAATTTGAATAAATAGGCAATGTGGGTTAAAAATTTGGGCCATTCATTCTGTTCCTTTTTTTTTTTAGCTCTTTCCATTTATAATTTTATATTTATATTTTTATATTTAATCTTTTTAACCTTATAAATTGTGGCCTATTTTTACTATTTTTGCAGGTATTTGTTTTTTTTTCGTCCCTTAAAGGAAAGAAAAGGAATTCTGAGTTTATTAAATAAGATTCATATTCTGATGGTGTTAAATTAATTGCAATCAACAGTACATGTATATTCCAAGTTGAACAAAATTCAACATCAAATGAAAATTAAAGTTCTCAGTCACATTAGTCTCGTATATAGTGTATAAAAGGTGTAAAACAACGAATTTATTATTCCTCTTAATCGGGATTTCATCTCTTATTGTTGTTTGTTACTAAGAATGGTTCTTCTTTGTCGTTACATTTGTGATTGATGGTTGCAGAACTGACGCATTTCGTGAAATACTAATTAAAACACATGTCAAAACAAAAAACTAAAACGCACAAAGTATTCTAAGGGGCGACGTATAATATGTGATAACCTAGGTCGTGTGTCTATTCATCTGTCTACATGCCCGTGTGTCACTCCGTCCGACGGTATCCAACCAATTACAACGATTCTCTGACATATGAAAGAAAATCAGGGACACCGAAAATACCATGCATTTATCATAATGAACGTTACATGAAAACGAAAATAAAATTCCCTTTTTTTTTTTTTTTATTGATCAACAAAAATATTGCACATATAGCTGTTAACAGTAACTTTGATAACTACAGCTTTGCTACCAAAGTACCCTGTAATATTAGTGCCTATGTGATCAGGGTATCACAGAGGCAAGTTAACTTATTTAATGTTAATTTTAAATACAAATCACAAAATGATATCATCATATAATCATATAAATATGATTTTTATAAAAATACAAACAACATAATGGCAAAATCATATAACTAATTGTATAACATACATGTACATATAATTCCGGAACATGCACCGTGATAGGTCAAGAACTTAATTGATTTTTAATACATGTACACGTGTTGTTTCGATTGCTTATTTTTAT
>MJUU01017415.1:6331-17075 GCA_002080025.1 Modiolus philippinarum | reverse complement strand
TCAAAGACCACTTATTTTTTGGAACTCTACCTAGCAACAATAGTGCTAGGATTTGTTTCGATTAGGGCAATCATTTTCACCAATTGGATTTTCAAAATAATTGATTCCAAATTTGGTAAATTTCAAGAAAGTCTCAAAGACCACTCATTTTTGGAAATTCTACCTAGCAACCGTATATCCTTGTATACTTTCTTAGTAAAAGTAGTGACTATCAATAATTTGATTTTTAAAAATGTTGAGGAAAATTACCCCAAGGGTCAATAACGACTGTTTTCTGTGTCAAACAGGTGAGTGCGGGGATGGCCATCTTTTCTGATGGCACCACTTCTAGTTAGACTTGGATATCAAAAAGCTATGCTTCATTGTACTTGTTTTTACTGTATACTGTCTTTTAACATTTTACAGGACTAACATGGTTTCTGGGATATTTAGCAATTTCTGATGCAAGATTACCTTTCCAGTATGCCTTCACAATACTCAACTCTCTACAAGGATTCTTCATATTTATTCTTTTCGTTTTGCGGAAGAAACAAGTAAGAGATCAGTGGCTTATATTATGTTGCTGCAAGAATCCAGAGCAAGAAAAAGCGTTACGGTCATTATCTGCATCTGGTTCTATACCAAGTACAGGAAGCGGAAGAAGTAGTTATAGTGGACGAAGTGAAAGGTCGGATAGCACAAGAACAACTACTAGTTTCGTCAATGACTCTTACGATTCTTTGTTCTTTCCTTACAAGTCTTCTCGACCTTCCCTATACTATAGAGAAAAATCTAACAGTGTTACAAGCGAATGAGTATAGCGATATATAATATAGTATTCTCAATCATAGCTCAAGGCGACATGCTAGTTTTCTCTAAAATATTCAGTTTGATCGGAAGGCACCGTTTCAATTATTTTGAAAATGATTTATATTTTGAAACTTTCCAGAAGCCTTCAAAATCTCTTAATTCAAAATTGCGACAAAAGACATTCAGTGCTTATTATGTGAATAAAAAAGTACCTTGGTTCATAGTGTAAATAATAAAATAATACCTAGGAAAGTTCAAGTATAATAAACAGAATATTACATGCATAAATTTTATTTAATTTAAAGTCTTCAGAAAAATAACGTCTTAGGGCCATTGAGGACTCTGTTACTATAATGTAGTTGAGAAAGTATTAACGTATTAGTGCTATTATTTGTCAAGCATTATAGGATTATTGGACTTTGCCTAATTGAGAAATGGCAAACAATATTGTCTTTTGTTTAAAGGTCTCATTGTAAAGTAAATGTCTCCATTGTTTTTATTTGTTGATATATATATTTATTTAATGTAAAAATTTGTATATATCGTTTCTTGTATTGATAATTTCATTTAGAAATGTGCAAAAATAAATTCATTTTTTTTTCATGTAAATATGGACAATATATCCATTTCATTTCATTTTCTTTAGAAGACAACAAGTGTAGTTTTAAGGATTGTTTATTCTTATAATCAAAAACAAATCAGATTCAAAACTTATTTACCGATTTTTTGGCAGCAAAATCTTTTTTTATTTATTGATAATAATATAGACATAATATATCGGAGATATATTTCTTAAATTACCAGCTTAACATATTGTATTTCAGGAATGGCGCACAACTTATTTTCCTCCAATTACTTAAAGATTGTGCAGTGTTATTGGATTAAATGTTTAGAAACTTGGAAAAAAATATTGCATAACGTCATTATATAAAATATGGCTTTAATATGTTATTTTTTTTACATTTTCATGTGTTCTAGGAGTCTTGTTTTCAATATCTTATTAAATGGAATAACATCTTTGATATACTTAAGCATTGTACTAACAATACCATTATTTTTTTCAATTTATATATTATGGATTACAACAAATCTTATTTTCATTTAAAACTGTCAGAACTTAAATTCTGGCCCAACTCCGATTTTATCTTAATTTCAAAAATGATGGTTAAAAGTAGGATTATCTTTTTGTGTATAGCTCTGTTTATAACTGATTTTGCCTTTCATTTATACTTCATTGGTTATTTTGTCCTGTATCAGCTTCCTTACACACTTCGTTCAATGACCCCCAAATGTTTTAAATTGACCTACATTGAAAACAGATAAGTTGTCAAAATGGCTATATGCAATAATTAAATTTACGATCACTTTGGTGATTTTTTTTACTTTTCCAGCATTTCAATATTACAATTATCATTGTTACTATACAAATGTATTTCTATTTAAGCTTCATACATATTCAATATACGTGAAATCTGACATTTAATTTCATTTTAATGTTCACTGGTTTTTTTTTCTTTTTTTACATTGCCGTAGATCGTAGCAAGAATACAATGTAGAAATTCTTTAAACAGAGAACAAAAATATGCACTGTGTGTTTTGCTTGAATATTTGTTTGTTTTAATTAAAAAATTGACAAAAATTAGTATCATTTTTTTTAAAGTCCGTTTACCTACGACGGGAAAAGACTTCATAAATATGATTTACTTGTGCCTGATCACATTTGCCTGTTCTTTGAGCAAAATAAATACGTTTCAACTAAGAAACTCAATTTTTGATCAGGTCCATAAACCGATTTTTTGTTGGAAAGTTGCAATATTTAAATTTTGTAAATCTGTGTTTAAAACTTAGGAGTATATCTCTTGCATAGCTCTGTCCTTTACCTCATATTGGCTTTTCTATTAAGATCCTATTGGTAATTTGTTTTCTGTCAGTTTTTTCACATGTTTCGGAATATGGACTTCCGAATGTTTTGAACTGATCTGCACTGAAGAGACATAAGTTGTCGAAATGACCATATGCAGAAACTAAGTTCACAGTAACTTCGGTATTTTGTTATTTGTTCATGGATAATACGGCGAATATCTGTCTCAGGTGATAAGATGTCATCTCTTACATATCTAAGTAACTTATTACAAGACTATAATTATGTATACGGGGGAGCTTTAGAAATTCAAAATCTGCAAATTTTGTGGTCTTCAACATGAGTTGTTTGAGCAATATTATGAATTACCACATAGTTGGTTAATGTATAAACAACACAGTATTATTTTTCCTTGAAAAAAATCATCCACATTCATCAATTTCCCATTTATTAATTAAAAAAGGTCATGGATAAACGATATCCGCGCGCTGTATTTTTAAGTATCTCCTGACGCGATTTTCTGTACATTGAAATTAAAAAAATAATAATAAATAATGATAAATAATTTTTAGAAATTAATCAAAACGGATATATCATGTGATTAAATAGCCAAACTTATATCTGACACAAGATAGTGTTAATTTCAATAATCAGCAATTAAATCAATATATACCCCTATGATATATTACATTTGAAAAAAGCACTTCCTTTGACGTCACTACACGTATAACCACGTGAAAATAGCTACCAGGTAATTTATTTAATACAAAACTCGGTCAATGTTTTGAAATGTCCTGCAGTAATAAGTTGGCACGGTGACATCGATCTGAATCAAGAATGATAACGTTCAGAAGCTGTTAATTTTCAAATGACGCATTAACACTCCATTCATTCGTTTAAATAAAACACACATAATCTATTTTGCATGATTAAAAAACTTTGAAAAAAACTGAATTCCTCTGCAAATTGAAATTTTACGAGACTTTTTTTTCATTTTTTTATATTTTTGCTTGTTTTTGACCTTTTAACTATTAATTTTTTAACAAATCATATACATTAATTAGAACTGGCGAGATCATAAAAAGATCCAGTTTGACCGGTCCAAAACATAAAAAATAAATATTGAATTCACTTTTAAAATAATTCATTGAACATTTTGCACTTGTCATTAAGTTAGATCGTGCATTACGTTAACACGAATGCATTTATCAACATTTCGAACATCAATCTAAATAAGCATAGCTTTTGTTTTATAACCAAACCATATTTATTTCTTATAATAAAATTCAACAAGTTTTGACTTCAAAGTCACTGCTTCTAAAAGTAAGTTAATACTTCAATAAATAAGTCACGGAAGATTTGATTGGATATGAAAGCAGTCATGTGACTTAAAAACAAATCAGATGTTTTGGCTTAAATCAGAAAAGAAAAATCTTTAATTGCTGAAGGTTGCTGCTTGGGACTATTCTTAAAATTGGGATTAACATGAATATGGTTGACCAAACACTTAATCCGAATACACCAAAGCTATTCGTTCCGGCTTTCAAAAATACAAATCTACAAAGCTCAATGGGAAACAGAGGTTCTAATATCTTATATCTCAGTAACCAAAAGATGGTGGAATTCAGTTTATTAATCTTACATTCTAAATATAATTGCTGCAGCAGACAAAACCGGTACTAATATATATATATATATATATATATATATATTTCTATTTTCATTCCAAAAATTGTTTAAGAAGAGAACTAAGAATCGATTACAAAACACGCAATATCAAACTGACTAAGAAAAACGAAGTTTTAAAAATCGTAAATCAGTCCCTTTGAAATGAACCTTGTAGGGGGAAACGATAAAAAATGTCCATGTACAGTATTAGGTACCTAGATTTTCATATAGAAAAGATACATAGCTGGTTCATCTTGTCTTTCCACGACGTGTATGGATTCATACAGATAATTGGTTTTTTGTTACAGAAAGACTCGCTTACAAAGATCTTGTAAATAGACTTCCTCTTCTGGCATACATTCTTAGATCTTCTTATAAAATTTTAGTTTCTTGATATTTGGGTTATTGGATGTGGTTTGTTTCCATTGATTTATTCACTTTTTTACCTTTTCGGGGCCATTTAAGGCTTACTATATGGTGTGAGGTTCCTCACTGTGTTGAAGACCATATGGTGACCCCTCGATGTTTTGTTTTGGGTCGTTTTAACCTGGATATGGGATGTTGTCTCCTTGACATGTACCCCATTTCCTCTCTTTTTCATAAGATCTCTAAAATCCTAAGGACCCCTCCTTAACATTCTGTCATAGCATCCATATATTTGATTTTATTTTTATACCCCTATTTCCCTTTCCCTAGCTTTTCACAGGAATATTACATATACTTATTAGACGATGTTTTTCTGTAAAAATGGAAGACGCAGATAATAAAACTCGTTAGGTCGTGAAAGATCACACCTTTTCAAGAACAACTAGATGGGACTGTTAGAAACGACAAATTTCCGTGTTCTTTGTAATTTAAACATTACCGCCAACTCAAAGATTTTTCCAATCCGCTTATAGGAAATACATTATTTCACTTAAATGTTTTAAAACTGTATGGCTGCTAGGTAGAATTCCAAAAACTAAACTGCCTTTGAGAGTTTCGGGAAATTTTCCAAAATTGGAATCATAATTTTTTGCAATACAATAACAGAAGATGACTGATTTCTATAATATATATTCAAAAAGTATGGTTGTCAGGTAGCGTTAAAAATACCCTGAGATTTCAGGAAATCTACCAAAATTATAATAAAGAATTTTAAGAAATCTATTAATTTGAAATGATTTTTATTTCACTGAAACGTTTTCAAACGGTATGATGCTGAGTATATTTTAAAAAATTCTCTGTCTTTGGGAGTTTCAGGAATTTTACCAAACTTGGAATCAAAAGTTTTTCCAATCAAATTATTGAAAATAACTAATATTTACTAAAAAAAGTCGTAAGGTAGAATTACAAAAATACTCTATCTTTGAGAGTTTTGCCTTTTTTTCAAAATTAGAATTCAATCCATTTATACAAAAAGACTGTTTTGCTATTCACCTAGAATGGGTTACTAGGCAGAATTCCCTAGAATAACTAGTCTCGGACAATTGAAAGAAATTATCATCCCAGTACTACCGGTAAGTAAACACAGAAACTTGAATCAGAGTTCGGAACGAAACTTCAATTTTTTCCACAAGGGACTGATATCTATTAAAGAACTTTTTAATGATAATACTTAAGACTGGATTTTTGAAGCCTTGATTAATAAGGCGGTCGCGAAGATATTCAGAATCTAACACCTGGGGAAGTGCGAGACAATATGAATCTAACACGGGTAGGTGTGCGGAGACAAGGAAATCTCACACAGCCAAGGACAAGGTTAATGTTGTCTCTGACGAGGCTTTGCCGAGTCAGAGACTACCTAATCTTGCCCGAGGGTGTGTGAGATTTAACTTGTCTAGCATACCTATCCGTGTTTGATTTGTTTTCTCACCCCGCCAACACGAATATGTCGACGGTTTTGTAAACAGTTGGGAAGAAGGAAACAACAAACAAATATCGGAGCCAGAAAATTTTTCTAAATAATCCCAGACCCATCTGAAAAGCACATGGTCCGTGTCTACCGCTTATTTGAACGATTTGAACGACAGTATCCTCACAATCACAGTGTCAGAGGTCTTGGTTTGAGTAATAATATGAAATGTTTGTTGCAAGCCATGCGTCCGTAAAAATCAATAAAAAAAGTCCTAGCTCAAATGTTCTGAGAAAGTAAGGGACCAACCATTTAACTTGAAGGGGGGGGGGCTATGGTTTTTTTCTAAAAAAATATTTTGGATCTGATTTTATGTGAAAAAAATATTTTGGCTGCCAAAATGATGAAAAAAAATTTTCTGAATGAGGCTTTCTGCCCAAAAAAATAATGTTAATTTTGGAAAAAAATATCTTGTTGATACGCGTGCAAAAAATAAATAATTTGTTTCGCGCGAAGCGCGAAAAAAATTTTCTGTCCAGAAAAAAAAACCATAACCCCCCCNCCCCCCCCCCCCCCCCCCCTTCAGGTTAAATGGTCGGTCCCTAATGACGACACGAACGTTACTTTGATCACTTTTTAGTAACTCTTTTAGGAAAATCAGTCATTAGGATTTTCATTTTTAGAACATCAATCAAATATCATTTTAAACAAAAAAGTATTGACAGTTTAGCGTGCCTGTTTTTGAGATATAAACGCCGGAAATTTCGTCCGGCAACTTTAGTTCTCTTATATATATATTTTTCATCCACTTTGCATAAATACTATAAACCTTTCGAATGCAATGAAGGAATATTAGGAATTCAAAAAAAAAAACAAAAACAAAAAACAAACAAAAAAAAATTGTGTGTAAAAAGGCTATAAGCGATATATGTGATCATATATTCAGAATTATAACTTTTTTTCTTCGAAAATTCGAAAATATCAAGTCGTCCGTCCTTGTAAGATTCGATAAAAAGATCTATACCTAAAGCTCACCTTTGTCTCTAATATCCAGTTGACGCTATATATAAGGTATAAATACTGTTTGAAATATGGGTTATGGAGTGAAAGAACAACATCAAAATGTAAAATTGAAAATTTCAGCAACGTGTTTTCTATCTATATGAGCTTTTTATTTAAATTCGGAACCATATAACAATGCAGAAGAATACCAATTGTCTGCCCGAGTATCACACCACCAAACTTGAACAATATAATATCTAGAGCTTGTCATCCCAGTATATTTAACTCCGCACTTTCGAATTAATGCTCGGGGATAATAAAGTTTCCTTCGTCTCTCCGTCAAGGTCTTCTTGTGACTTGAACTCCACCTATATTTTTGGATTTAGTAATATAACTTTGTCGTATAATTATTGCTCCCCCCCCACAAAAAAAAACCAAACAAACAAACAAGCAAAACAAAAACAAAAACAAAAAACAAAAAACAAAATAAATTTTACATCTTCCATGTGAAACAAATATTGCCAATAAGGTTTATGATTTTGATTTTTTTTTTTTTGGAGAATTGATGGATATAGTTGTGATACCTACTTCGGTAAATTTCCTAAAAGTGTAAAAGACTAATGTTTTTAAAAAAAATTTTTTTTAAAAAAATCCCCCCCCCTCACAATTGTGTATTTTTGTCAATTTATGGTAGCAGACATAATTTTGGATACTAGTACTGGAAATTGCACAAATGTGGATTCACTTTTTTGATTTCCTAAAACTCTCAAGTGACGACATTTTAATATCAATTGCTGTTGAGTTGCTACCGGACACTACCTCAATGGAAGGGGAGCTCTAGTATGCCATAAAACCGATTTAACCAAATGCCTGTACCAAGTCAGGAACATTGCGGTCGACAATTTTTTCGGTCGTTTCCAACTGATTTGTCTTTTTGTCTCATGGACTTCGGCTCTTTACAACTCTATTCGGTAATTTTATATCACCCCCATGATATTATACAATGAGGATTCTTCGCTCAGCTTGTAAGTTGTAAATGGTATAACCCTTGTTTATAGGAGAAAATTTGCATAAAAGATAAATAAGTGAGTAAATAAAAATGAATAAAATTAAATAAAAACTTAACGTTTATCACTTCTTGTTTTTGAAGTGATATGACGGTACAAGAACAATAACTTAAGATTTGTCTAAATATTGCTAAATATTGATGACAAATGGTAATTATTAAAAGATTCTCAATCAGATTAACTTCAAATAATGATTTATTTTGAGAAGATTTTAATGTTTCTTTAGCTATAAGACAGAAACATCTATGACCACGCTGGATACTCAGTAAATATGAAAAACAAACACCTGAATTTACATATACCAATGACATTAAAAACTAGGGTCTCCAGGGGACTGAATCGTTCACGTGTTAAAAAATGGATAACAGGAAACACCTTCAATGACTGAAAATTTTAATTACATGCAACAATTTGCAACGGAACTACACAAGAAAAACACGTATAAGACAAAAGACAAACGTAGACAACGATAGGAACTCGGGACATGGTTTTTTAGTTCCTCACCGATTAGCTCTTTCAACTTTATGGCTTGAAAGCCAAATACAATGAGAAATCAGACTTGAATATATATACAATGTATAAGCATGAATAAGATGTTTATCGGGAGTTGTTGTACAATGTAACAAAGGAGATAGCAGAAAATATCTACATTTGCTGAAAATTAGTCACATGCCACAATCTGGAAAGGCAGTATAGTGAGAGTTACTACGGAGTTGTAATATAGGAAATTGCAATACTGGCACTTAAACGCCAGGAACTAGTGGTTATTCTGTCAAATCTTGTATAATGAATTGACGAATACAAGGCTTGGTATTGTAACAAAGTCTGATATTGGTTTAATATAGGACTTAATCAAGCATCTATGGGCTCAAAAAACATTCATGTAGCGTTGTTGGAAAATTAGCAATAAATTACGCTCAAACCGGTGCTTTGGGCCGTCTTGAATAACTGTGAGGTATGAGTAAAGCTCATTTTTATAGGACTCAAGTTGACTTCAAGATGAAGAGCGTTGTTCCGTCGATGGGTTCTATCATGAATTTGTAGACTTTTTCTATATTTTACGAAAGGATATGGAGTAAATGAACATGAGACCATAACACATATGTCAACTCCAACTGCAATAATTTTAATGAGCTGTATGGCCATTTCGGAAATTAATTCCTCATCAGCAGCACTAGAACCAAAACAAAGGAAATCCATAATTTCAAAAAATGTTTACATTGCATAAAACCAAACGAAATCCGAATAATCAGTAATATCAAATATAGCTAAGGACAAAACTACGATGGAGGGAGTTAATCCTTCGGTTTTGGAATAAGCATAAATTTAGATAATAATAATTAACAAAGTGTACACATGAGATATTATCTCGTGTACAAGTACACCATATCTAAGAAAAATAAAGAGCATACCATCTCTGCATATCCTTTCATTGCTTATTGACAAGATTTAAATTCTCATTTGGTGACATGGCATACAGGCAAAACCATGTAGACCAAATCAGTATGTTAGATAACAAAATACCGAAGTTACTTTAAAAGGACAGAGCATTTTATGAGGTAGATACTCCTTAGTTGTTTTTTTTAAGTTTTTGTAAGCTCCAAATAAAATCGGTTTTTGGGCAAGCACCGAAGTACTAGACTTATGGGTTGGTGAATACCATCGGGAACTAACAGGCCACCAGCAGCGGAATCGATCCAGTGGTGATAGATAACAAAATACTGCAGTTGCTGTAAATTTACTCTCTGCATTGGCCATATGGAGCTATAAATTAGACAAAGGATAAAAAGTATACGATCCGAAAAGAATACAGTTCAAATGTCCAATTCCATCACGAACGGTCAGAGTTACATGTATGATATTCATGATTCGAGAGTCACTTCGGGTCACCATGAGTCTTCATCAAATATACCCAAAGAATACAGAATGGACGTTCTACCACCTTCGTTTTCTGAACCTTGTAGACAAAATAATGAATAACAAAATACCGAAGTGAATATTTGAAACAAGAGCTGTCGCCGCATGGCAAGCACTCATTGAACCCTTGATAAAAAATTCATGTTTTTTCACTCGTAATTAAGTCCAATTTTCTTCAAACAGGAAGTATACATCTGACATAACGCAAAATAGGACGTTCCTTACAACTAATCATATAGAGGCTGCATATGAATTGAAATCAAAAAATGCGACGAAAAATTCATGTTTTCACTACAGTTCGTAACTAAGTCCACATTTTGTCAAACAAGAAGTACGCATCCAACAGGACTCAAAATTGGACATTCCTTACAACTAACCATATAGAGGCAGCATACGAATTTTGAAATCAATCCCTCTTGTAGAAGCTGAGAAAAATTCATGTTTTCACTTCATTTCGTTACAAAGTCCACATTCATTTCGTCAAACAGGAAGTACACATTCGACAGGACTCAAAATAGGACGTTCCTTACAACTAACCATATAGAGGCTGCATACCAATTTTGAAATCAATCCCTCTTGTAGAAGCTGAGAAAAATGCGACGAAAA
>MJUU01017414.1:25244-36924 GCA_002080025.1 Modiolus philippinarum | reverse complement strand
ATTCGCTATCTTAGAGCAGTCCTCTATGTCTTTGGCCGCCTTAGACACATCGTCACCAAAGAGAAAGGTAGTATATGGCTGTGAGTGAGCACATAAATAAGTGTATTCATTATTTAACTCTGGTCTAATAAAATCTCTTCTGGCGAGATTAATTTGTCTATTAGTATGGCCTAACAAAGCAAGTACATCGTTGCACTCATCTATAACAGTACTATATTCATCACTGTTTTTCTCTTTTTCAGCTTTAGCAAGACTATTAACAGTGTTACACAACAATACTGCTGATTTGACTACTGATTTTTCTATGGCTTGCATCTTCTTGTCACATGTTTGTGCAAAAGGCGATATCAGTTCCCAAATTAACTGATTAGTTTTTACAACAACTAACCCATCACAATTTTCTGGTCTAGGGTTTACTTCATCTTTGATTATTTCATTATACTGTGAATCATCCATCCCATTTCTAAATAAGTCTGTTATATTATTTGCCAAAGTCTCATCTATTTTGTTTCCTGTAATCTCTTTTTGTTTAAAGCGTTTACTAATTGTGGCAAATCTGCTAGTCTCATCAGACTGTTCACAGTCTTTAAATAATGTTTGAGTAGTATTATTATTTTCATCTGGTTTAGATTTTTTAGCTGGAGGTTCATAATAACCTTCATTATCATCGTCATTGTATTCATCTTGACCCTCATCATAATCGTATAATTCATTAACTTTGTCAGTCAAATCATTTAATTTCTCATCTTGTTTTCTCTGTCTTGGATTGACTTTAAGACAACCATAAGGTCAATATTATCTGACTTGCTTGTGCTTTTATTATCACTTTTTGAGCTAGAACACGTTCTGCTCGTACTGGGAATTGTCTTCACATTACTAGACAAACTCTTTTTCCCTTTCCTTTTAATAGGGTTGTGTATTTCTTCCTCAATTACACTGAGAACATCGTCCTCACAATTTGCTTTAGTTTTCTTAGAGAGAACATCGTCCTCTTTGGTATTTTTGTTACCATTTTGTCCTTTCACCATCCTTTCCGCCATTTTTTCTCGTGAAGTATATTGCCGTAAAACGGTCTTATCTGCCCATTTACGATAGATGTCGTAAAATGTAAATTATTATACCAACGGCGTTGACATATAAATAAATTCAAAAATATGTTACTTAGTGTCAACTACGTTGACAATAATTGAAATATATTTTGACAGGAACAAACAACGTCTGTCCTGTTCAAGGTACGCAAACACATTGATATGTTACATGCGCAAACACGATCTCATTTAATCCCGGAAGTGATATGACGTAATAGAATTAAGGTAGATAGACAGTAATATTCATATCCATGAGATTTTGCTGTAAGTTGGCACAATTGAAGAACCAATCCTATTTACCCGAAATCTGTAATAAAAAGTATGGGTCACCATGCTTGCTTTTTCTAGAATGTAGATCAAAGTTTGCTCATTTTTAGCCATTTTTTCACCTAGATTTACATAGAATGCACGGGGAAAATATGGCAAGGCAATTTTTAGCTTAATAGAAATGAACTTTTTATCCATGAGAATTTGATGTATTTTTGTGAACAGATAGTTTATGATGTAATTTATTTGTTACAATATAAAAATGTTTATGTCACCATGCTTTTAACAGAGATATTCTACAAAGTTTCCGGATTAAACATTATTTACGGGAAAAGGGAGTTAATTCGCGGCAAAGGAAACGAAATATGACGTTTCACATCTGTCATTCAATTATGACGTCACAAAGGAAAAGTCGTCAAATTACTGTTCCGGCCCGTAAATCAAACCTACCCCGTATCCGACTCCTTATTTTTCTAATGCGCGATTGAACTGCGTAGCGCAACAGTGTCTATCTACCTTAATATCAATGCCTAACTTACATAGTTCTTCGTCGGATAAATCTCTCCCCTGAAACCATCTTTTCATCTTCCAAGTGTCGTAAAACCTTCGCCTCGCTTAAACTACATACGACAGACTTCGGCTTAATATGAACGACTTTCGCCGTCATATTAAAAATACGTACAGGGATTTTACATCTAGACCTTTTTATATCAACGACTCGTGGACAAACAACTAAGTTACCCGACAATTGACCGTCACAGTTTTCCGTAACTGCGGTTAATTCACTAGCCGATTGATTTCGACAAACACCGGTAACAGTTATACTTGACATCGGTTTAACCTTCACTGGCTTCCTATTTACTGACTTGACTATACCTACCTGACTATTGGTTAAAGATGTAAAAGCCAACTTCCACTCAGATGGAATAGAAGTACCAACCTCATCAGTATAAATTTTATATGGTCTAATAATATTAGTACCTAATACAACTGGTACCTTTTTGTTGTACTCCGTCTGGGCAACAACCAGGAAAGGCAGTCGTATACTATTAGCTAATATCTACTTCAACGTAACCCAAATATGGTAACGATGAGCCACCTGCCACATTAATAGACAATGAAAATTCTTCAAGAGTTTTGATATCTGGGACGGGATTTAATTTTTGAATAACAGCCTCCGATATGGTAGAAATCATAGACCCGCTATCAATTAATGATCTTAATTTCAAACCATTTACATACACAAAACTCTCATTAACTGGACCTACCATCCTTGATATCAGAGATTCCTCGCCTTTCTTTTGTTCTACATGTTCAGATTTACCATTTTTAAAGGAGCATGTTTTCTCAACTGCTTATCCGGATCTCCAATCTGCTCTCTCATGGAGACCCTTCCCCTTTAAATCAGACCCAAAATTATTTCTAAAATTGTGTCCCCTATAATTACCCCGGCTTACGCCTCGGGAACTTCTATAACCGCTTCTGCCGAAAGATGATCTTGTTCCCCGCTGACCATTAGGGAGCAACCATTTGATTTTTATGGGGGCTATGGTCAAATTTTCCATCCTGCCTTTTTATTTTTGGAAAATTGAAAGCCTGCATTTTTTTTTGCGCGCTACCGCGCGCCCGACTTTTTCTTTTCAATATCCTTAAAATTATACAGCCAAATCTACCATCCTGCATTTTTTTTTCAGGACAAGTACTGTCCTGGTTATTTTTTTCTAGATTTTTGGCGTCCTGTCTTTTTATTTTTAATTTGATCATAGCCCCCCCCCATAAAAATCAAATGGTCGTTCCCTTATAATTAACACCTGTACTACCACTATTCTGATTTATTTATCTTAATTTTTTTCTAACTCTTTCTCATAAGAGCTCATTTTCTTGTTAAGAGACTCAATCTGTTTGAGTGTAGTATCGAGTTTCTTTGATTCATCTCCGGCTAGGACAGACTGGTGTTGTACACTTTCTGTCTTAGCCTGAGTTGCGCTAGAATTCGATAATTCGAGTTCAATAGCACGTATTTTTTTCAGTAAAGAATCAAAGTCATGAATTGTATCATACTTGTAACGACTTGCATTTTTCAATAAAGGGTCCCTAAGACCTGACCAAAATTTTGACCTCAACATCTCATTCTTTTCCTTATTTCCGACAGCACCTTTATCAACTGCCAGCTGTAATTTGCCCTCCAAGCAAACAGACAACCTATCGAACAGTAATTAATTCAACTCTGAAAAATAAAAGCTTTCTAATCAGACCTGATCATACAAACAAACAAAAATAGTTGACCAATCAAAATATGCAATGTGAATATCAAAAACATTAAAGTTTTTATAATCAATAAACATATATAAAATTTATAAACGTTTGTTGTTTTTTTTTTAAACACAAAATCAATTGTCTGGAAACTACTTCGGTCTACTCGTTTACGCGTGTGTGAAACGGAAATCCTTCTTGCATAAAATTAACTGATACGAATAAATCAATAACTGGATACGTCGGTATATTAATTCAATACACAACACTGTTTTCGCATGTTGTTTCATAACTTTACGTCGCATACACATTAAGAGAACACTCGCATGTGCATCTTTGAACAATATTCAATTCAATATATATTTATAAACATTATATACAATGTGACTCTGGTATTTCTGGTTGCGCAAACGATGAAAAATAAATTTCATTCACCTTCTGTGTCGATGCATTAAATTTCATATTCACAGTCGGATATAAAGAACATAGTGCACTATAAAATGATATTACTTCAAAACAAACTGAAACTCCAACAGCTTCACTCGACTCAACAGGAACGTCGCTGAAACACATTTCACCATAGCTAGGAAGACTCGACTGGAATTACATCATAAACTTCAACAACACCTACAGATCTCGGTAGAACCTCCATTTTGTCGCAGTTAAAATAGACCCTCTTGGCTATATATATGGCTGCTAGTAATACATATAGGTGTTTAACATGTTTTATTCTGAAAATACAACATAGCACTTATAATTAACAGGCCAAATTAATCAATTACCTGCAAATACAATTTTTCTACGACGACGTATTTTACACAATATGAACAATATGACCAGCCGGAAAACATATACCAAATATACCAACGACTAAAATACTTTATCCAAATTGACAAAAGTCTAAACATAAATGTATAACATAAATACCTGAAAATACAACAGAACGACTTTCAGCATCGACAGATGAACCAAGAGTAACAGTGTAAAGTTAGTAGCCTAAGAATTACAACTTTTCGCGGGTGAAAGCATGCAAAATTACCCATGCGTATTAATGTTAGTACGTATAGTTATATAAACTTTCAGGTCATCGCAGGTCATGTTAGGTCATGTCAGATGAAATCAATGAATGAATATGAATATATGAAATAATAAATATGATCAAAATATGAATAAATATGATCGAGTACAAAAATATGAATAAATCATCTGTGACACATATCCCAGTACTTTTTGTCTCAAATATCCAATATCCCATTAACAAAAGTAGCAAATATCCCGTATCCAAATATACCCTAAACAAGCCTCACAGGTTTGATAATATGCATTTGCGGGGTTAAGTCAAGTACCTAGGCTTGAAGACTTGCTTTCACGTACAGAAATTTTATCGGTGAAAACAAGAATCGCACCATTTTTCGTTGAAAATTCACGAATCACACTGTCAAAAAGGATATTTTTTGACAGATCAAGCCCTTTCATGAACCTTCAAAAAAGAGATGAAAATATAATTCGAAGTCGGAAACAACTGAAGCAAATTCAACCACACTTTAAAGGAATGTCATTTACAATTAGATTGCTCATTTCGTTCCAATGGGACAAAAACATTGTCCCTAGCGCGAAACTAATGTTTTAACATTAGACCCTATGGAAAAAAATCACATTTTCATCTTCTCCTCTAAAAATGATGTAACAAATTCGACCAAAATTTACATGAATGATGTATGGAAGGTCTTGTACAAAACTTGCTTATTTTGTTTCGATCATAAATAAAAATAAATTGACGCAAGCGTGGAACATAGTTTTAACCTAGGACCCTATGGAAAAATCACATTTTCATCTTCTCCTCTGCAACCACTGAAGGAAATGGGACTGTTAGCTCTACTGGCGAGTTTCGGTCGTTAATACTTAGTCTAGTGCATTTGTATGTAAAATTTGTTGTTTTTTAAATTTCCTATCATAATTTTAAGATAATTTTTTTGGCATGTTTAAACTTTTAATACAGAAAATGGCTTGCCGATATTATGAAGCCGTTTGGTTAACAGCCATTTATAAAATACACATCTGAATGCGATTTTTTTCCCTTTAAAATCCGTTGTTGTTAAGGACCTGGTTGCACGAACGTTAGTTAATGTTAACCAACAACTAAGACGTTAACTGTCAGTAACAGTTACATGTACGTATCTACAGATTAAATTTCGGTTGTACAAAGGTCCATTTTTCAATAACAGTTGCTGGTCGTTTAACAAGCGTTTTACTGTCTGTTGAGCGATTTTACTATGATTCGCTTCATTTGGGACATTGGTGTAACATAGTGAAGCGTTTATTTGTACAGACAACATTGACGGATCCAGCCACCGATAGATGTTCTAAAAAATATCTCAGTTAAAATTGTCTGTTAACTCTAGCATTTAACTATTAGTTAACTGCCTGTTAAGTTTTGTGCAACAGAATTAATCCTCCGTTCAATTTTAACATCTCGTTAACACAATACATGTCATTTTCCATACCATCACTCGACCGATATCAGCCTGACGGCTACGCTTTCGGGCTTGATATGGGCGTCTCGGGCTAATACCAGGGCCGTTGTGGAAAAGTAATGTAATAATCTGTAAGTATAAGATAGATGCAAATAGTTACCATTTATAAGTCAAGCAAAATATGAAAATAAGAAGCACAAATGGCTTATTTGTTCTATCTTTCATAAATACGTCTGATAACTGTTATCTTTTTTATTAAAAAGTTGGTCACATGCGTTTTATTTGCCAAATAAATGTACTAAGTTGAAAGAAATATTATCTACACAACACGATCTACCATCGAACCAATTACACTTTCTGTATATTCAAACTTTGTGCTTTACACATAAACTTGCATTTTTTTCAGGCTATCCTCTTGATTTCGAATGGCAAATATCGATAGCAAGAAAAGATGTGGCCCTTGTCAGTTACAAGATGTTGAAAAAGAGGCAGCATTGTGGTGTCAGCAGTGTGAAGAAGGTTTGTGCGAAGATTGTGATAAATACCACAAAGTTTTTAAATCCTCCAGCAAGCACAGTACCATACCACTTGAATCATTTGAGACTCTGCCGTCTTTCATTCGAAGTGTCGAACTTGTATGTTCTGAACACAATGAAAATTTTGATTTGTTTTGTGTTGCACATCAGGAACCGTGTTGTACGGAATGTGTTTCCTCATATCATTCCACATGTGGTGGTATTACTCTGTTCAGTAAGGCAGTTAAGGGAGTAAAGCAATCCGAATATGTATCCACAGTAGAGAAAAGTATAGCTCAACAACGGACTTTGACTGAAAAATTGAAAGAAAATCGAAATTATAATGAGAGTCGTCTTCAAAAGCAAAGAAGTCAGCTTCATGACCAAGTAAAAACATTGCGACAAAGCATAAATGAGAAATTAGATAATATAGAACTGAAAATCAAAACCGAAATTGACAGCAAGATAGATTCTGAAACTGTCTTAATCAAAAATGGAAAAGATGAGCTAGACAATACAGTTCAACAACTAGATGAAGCGGAAGAGCATATTGCTCTATTGCGCACTCATTGTCCAAAATGCAAACATATCTTGGTTTGAAAGAAATAGAAAAAAATCTAGATATAAGCAAGCAAAAGTTATTTTCTCTTGTGACATCAAAAGCCATGCAAAACATCTCTGTAAACATAGATATATCTAAAGAGATAGACGATTTCCTCTCTGAAATTGTTACTTTCGGCAGTGTAAAAACGATGAAAGAGGAAGTTGGTATTGATATAAAAGATATGAATCCTAACAGTGCACAAATATCAAAACTCGAAGATATTAATATTGATGCGATTCGGTTGAATCTAATCAGTCGTTCAAAGGTGGAAAATACGGAATCTAGCCCAATAAATATATGCAGTGCTGTTATTCTGCACGATGGGCGAATTGTTCTCTTGGACAACAACCATTCTACAGGTACTGGTTATCTGTATGTATTCAACGAAAATGGTTTCTACACTAGAAAAATATCCTGCAATTATTGTCCATTTGGAATGGCTGTTTTAAGAGCAAATGAATTGTTAGTGTCAAACTGCTCCGACACATGCCATTTTGTTTATGATGCAAACTTTGATGTTACCAAGACGATAGAAAATGGGTATAAACAACATGGTTTATCTATTAGCGAAGGCCATGTCATATCCGCAATAAGGGGAACAGGGATTTCAGTAAGCATTGTGAATTCGCTCGATAAAATAGCGAAAATATACATTGTTGACGATCCAACACTGGCATATGTGCATTGTGCTAATGATAAGATTTTTTTTACCGATTTCCTGGAGGACACTTTGATTTGTCTTGAAAAAAATGGAGGTGAGGAACTTTGGAGATGCAAGTTTGATGAAATGAAAGGTCCTAGAAACGTATGCACAGACAAATTTGGAAACCTTTTTGTTGCCTCAACAGATTCTAATAAAGTCTTGATGATTTCACCCGACGGGTTAAAATGCAAAGTAATGATAGACAATGATGTAAATATAACTGAACCAAAAGCTATTTGTTTGGACATTGACAAGTCCAAGCTTATTGTTGCTAATAGAAAAGGGACATTCTCTGTATATCATGTAATCTATTGAAGAATGCTTATAGCAGTGTAAACACAGAACTTTGTTGCCATAATAAACTACCTGTACTACTTGTTAACGTGTATGTTTAGATGTATGGTTTTATCCGGACCACTGGGGGGGGGGGGGGGGGGGGAGGCCAGACCTTTTCCGGGACGCCGAGGTTAGTCATTTTATTCAATGGTAATTCGGTATTATTTGGATCCGTGATTAGCATAGTCATTTTTCGGGATTCGGGATTGAAACATTAATATCTTGGGATTTTTGGATTTGAAAGTCATTTACTCGGGATTCCGGATTCAGACCCCCTCCGCCCCCTCAGTACTTCGTTCTCCCTTCGCTATATTATGATAACAAGGCGGGTGTTCCACAAGGATCAGTGCTGGGACCCCCTTCTGTTTCTTATATTTAGCAGACGACATTTAAGGTTTAAGTAGATTGTTTGCAGACGATACTTCAATTGGTCATGCTGCTCATGATACAAAAACCCTTGAAACCATGATAAACATAGATCTGAATAATATATCTATGTGGTCAAAAAGTGGCTTGTGAAATTTAATCCTGCTAAAACTGATATCATGATATTTGATGTAGGAAATCGTTGCATTGATATGAATTTTGATTTTGAAAACTCGGTTATCGAGCCAGTAAGTAGTCATAAACATTTGGAGGTAACAATGAGTTCTGATTGTAAATAATAACAAAATACCGAAGTTACTGTTAATTTATTTTCTGCATATGCGCATTTCGACAATTTATGTCTCATCAGTGCAGATAAAACCAAAACATTTGGAAGTCCATTACCCGAAAAACATGTAAAAGCTGATGGAGAACAAATAACCAAAGGGGTCTAAATAGAAAAGCCAAAATTCAGCTAAGGACAGAGCTATAGATATCATTGTGGAAAAGGCATCTAGACAAGTTGCGGTCTTACGTGAATTAAAATTTTCGTTGTTGAGGGATACTTTAGAAAAAAATTATATTACGTTTATTAGGCCAATAATGGAATATTCGACCGAAGTGTGGGATAACTGTGGTAAAACCAATACAGATAGATTAGAGAAGGTTCAGATAGAAGCGGCTCGTATTGTCACTGGGTTGTCAATTTTTGCAAGTCTTGAATCAATTTATCGCGAAAGTGGGTGGGAAAGATTAGCCACGCGAAGGGAAGTTAAAAAAAAACTAACTATGTTCTATAAAATTATGAACGGAGATACCCTGATTATCTATCTGAATTAATTCCTCCGTTAGTTTTAGAAAATTCGGGTTACAACTTGCGTTACCGACACAATGTGACTCAGTTTAACACAAGGCTATCTCTTTATAAAAACTCTTTTTTCCCAAATACCATTAAGTTATAGAATTCGCTGAGTGTTGAGATGAGAGAAAGTAGAAATTTTAGTATTTTTAAAAGGGGGGTTCAAAATCTGTATTATAAAACAAAAAAAACCCACCTTCTTATTATGGAATTGGTGATAGATATTTAAGTGTTATTCATTCAAGACTCCGAAACTCTTGTAGTGCTTAGAATTATCACTTACATCATGCAAATATTGTACCTAGTCCGGCTTGTGCATGTGGCTATCGTATTGAAAATACGAAACATTTTTTTTCTGCATTGTACTAAATATAACGAACAAAGGGGCATATTACAAACAAGATTGAATCAATTGCACATTCCCGTTAATATTGACGTCTTACTGACTGGTAGTGAAATTTATACTCTCGAAACTAATACTTATATATTCAGATGTGTGCAGCTATATATTGAGGATTCAGGGCGCTTTTCGCGTGAATAAATAATAACAGTCAGTTTGTATATAAGCGTTCTTTGATCGTGTTTTGTGACCTGACCTCTATCTATGATGCATACAGTACAAGATACTTCAATTAACCATTTAAATGTAAACTTAGATTTAATATCATATCATCGCAACTTCCACACAATTATTCTTTTTGATTCAGTTACTATACCCCAATTGAGGTATAATATCCCAATTTGGGTATATGGTTATACCCCAATGGGGGTATCTGGTCAGTTTTATATGGATTATTTTTTCTCAATTCAATGGTGCGGAAGGGAACATTATACATGAGAAACTTCGTGATTGCTGTCATCAAATGACACATCACCATCTACTTGATGCATTTCACCAGCAGGGGAATTTTAAGGACGTAAAATCATATATTTGATTCTGTCAAAATCAAAGATCATCGCAATTGTAACTGGGTATAATATCAAGGCAAAAGAAACGGGGAGTGTGCGAAAACATAATCTAGTTGAACTGAAGTTTAGTTTGTAAAAATAAGCAAAGATATTGAAGTTTCAAACACTATTGTTACAGACTACTTTCAGAGTATTTTTAAGACATGGACAAAGAGAGAAAACTCTGAAAGAAATCAAATGACATGTTTATTTGAATATATATTTCTCCCTTCTTAATTTGATAATCAAAAAATATTTTCCTACATCTATCACAGTTTGCTTTATTCGAATGTAGAAAGAGTTTTCTTTAGATAAGCAGCATAGAACGATTGTTAGCTCCTCAAATCTTATGTTATCTCTAAATCAGAATCATTGGTTTGTAAAATCATAAATCGATCTGCAGAAAATTTGCATTATCCTTTTGACAACAGAAGTGTATCATCCGAAAGCTCTTATCCTATAAATTTATAATTATTATGTATGATGATGCGCCATTCAACCCCTAAAATATAATTATTGAATAACTGGTAATATAGACGCTTTCAGAAATTGGTGATTACAGAGTTATCGAACTTGACCACCAGGTGCCGCATAGTCGTCCGCCATTAAGAGGGTGTAGGCTCTCTATTTTTCCGTGGCAACGTATGGTCATTTGTCCTGATTAAATTAATTAAAAAATAGAATTAAAACATCTTTATTTCAAACAGGTATCCGTATTGAAATATATACGTGTTCAAATTAAATTTTATACATTAATAAATTATAAAATGCAGTTAATATGAAAATCAAGATAAAATTTTTTTTACAATAAATTTTTTGTAATATTATTACATAATTCAGCAATTCATGCTTCCGTCCAGGTGACAATAAACGGTTGTGTCCAGGTAGATTATTACACCTGGAGGCATTACACGTGTCCTTAATATACAGAGCAGTGTAATTATTTAAATCAATCTTATGACCCTTTGATTACTTCCACAAAGAAATGAAGGTAGTGGATTTTAAAATAAAATTTTTATTTACCACGTGTTTTGAAATTAAATTTCACAAATAATTTATTTCTACACATATATTTTTCTCAGAAATAGAACAAAGTACTATTGCATCACACAAAACCACTTTCCTTTCCAGTTGGACTGCTCCTTTCTAGCACAAAAATTATGGCTATATCTTTTTGGTCGGTGGAAGGTAAATAGTCAATATTTTCATTGCATATACCAATTTATCCTAGAAATATAGTTTGAACCCCATCACAAAAGAAATTAAA
>MJUU01017414.1:13699-24642 GCA_002080025.1 Modiolus philippinarum | reverse complement strand
TTTATTTACCACGTGTTTTGAAATTAAATTTCACAAATGATTTATTTCTACACATATATTTTTCTCAGAAATAGAACAAAGTACTATTGCATCACACAAAACCACTTTCCTTTCCAGTTGGACTGCTCCTTTCTAGCACAAAAATTATGGCTATATCTTTTTGGACGGTGGAATGTAACTCAGCCTGCCAATATAAAAATTTGGTAAATAGTCAATATTTTCATTGCATAAACCAATTTATCCTAGAAATATAGTTTGAACCCCATCACAAAAGAAATTAAAGAAACACGAGTCATAACATAAATGAAGGAATAAATAGCTGAATTTTTTGAATGTCGACAAGTTGCATGCTATCAGTGAACTCAAATCTAAAATTGTGCATTTTAATCTTTATTCATTTTCACCCATTTGCGTGTTTTTAAGTGTGAAATTATTTTGTTTCATGTAACTTTTTTTTTTTTTAATTTTTACTCTTGCAGAATGACATTCCCGTGCATTATTCAAATAAAAGAAATGCAGTTCAATTAATTATTTGATGTCATTGTCTTGCCGATTTGCTTTCTTTCTCTACAAAAACAATATTACCAGAGACTATTTGAATTAAATACTTCTTTTTTTAACTTTATAAACTAATACAAAATGTTTCAGGAAGCAGATATTTCAAAAGAAATCAACATAAATATATTATCATTTTTTTATTAATCTTGTTAGCTGAATAGAAGTCCAATTCTACAATGTCATGAATGTGAGCAAAAATTTTAAGAGTTTGTATATGCACATTAAAATCCTTTATAAAAATATGAATATCCAGGTTATTTTTCCAAACTTTGGGAAAATCTATCAAGAATACTCCAAATATTTTTTTTCTGAAATATAAATGATTAATTTATTAATCCAGATTACTTGTGAATTTGAATTCTTTTCCTTCAAAACAAAGTTCAGTTTTCTTAATCAACTTGTAAAATATTGACCTTCTCTGCTTAATTAACAGTTATTTGTTATATATTTATATATATTAGGCGATTTCTTTGATATTATAAAAACTGTTTTATCACACAGATAGGTTTTGATCACTTTCTCAACAGGTGTTATTGGAGTAATTAACGGTTGAAGTATGACACCTGTATCATTAAACCTTATACCGATAGATCGGCAAACGCAAAGGTGTTACGAACGTTACACCCTTCCGGTAACAAGTTCATTCGGAAGTCGGCAATGGCGACACCCATGAATTTGGGAATAAAAAGGTCTATATCCCAATTGGGGTATAACCATATACCCCAGTTGGGATATTTTACCTCAATTGAGGTATAGTACCCCAATTGGGGTTTTCCCCAACCTGATTTAAAATTTGTATGTCAATAATGTTTATTATTTATTTTAAGGAGAAGACTTGTTATATCAACGTGGGTCTGATCCTATTGTCCTTGTATTGTTTGACAATAAAATAAGTTTAAATTTAATTTAACTATTGTGTAAAAATTTAGAAGGGTTCATGCATAAAGATGAATAATATGATTCAACATCATAGTAATATGTTGTATATTTGTTGAGAATGAATTTATCAAATGTCACTCAAGATTAAAATACAGATCAAGGCATTGTCAATTATTTGTGTAGCACTGATCAATGTGATTAATTTGATGAAACATCATTGTCTAATAATGTGTAGTTGTTGAGAAATGGACTAAAATTGAAACTTTGACGAAAGTCATTCGAGCGTAAAATGTTATTCATGGACACCAATTTTTAGTTAAATAGGTAATGGTTGAGAAATGGACTTCAACGAGAAACTTAACCAGAGTCACTGAAGCGTAAAATGTAGGTCAAAGCCACTTAATTGTCAGCGATTTTGGGTGGAACTCATCAAGGCAATCAATTTGATGAAACATTATTGTCTTATTATAAAAAAATATATATGTGTAGTTGTTTAGAAACTGACTTAAAAGCAAAACTATTCGAGAGTACCTCTAGCATGAAATGTAGGTCAAAATGTCAAACTACCTACTGAGCTATGTAGTTATACCAAAGATCTATCTACTGGCATACTATTATTGTTCTACCTCTTACAGTTTCTAAGAATCTACTTAAACGTGGGCTGGGCATTAAAATATTCAAGGCGATACTGACAGATTTAACATTCCGGGACGTGTAGACGTGTAGATTTAGAACATTGGTTACATTTAATGTACAAATGTTCATAGCATCTTAATTGCTATAGGTACTCCAACGAAGAATTTTGTGAATAAAGTTTTATGATTTATCAATTTTCATTGCAAAAATACATAATGATTATATGGTGCAGGAAGATGCACTTAAAGAGTTGTATTTAATTTACAACTCATACTTTTCAACTGTAAAGTTTCAAATAAATCGACGAATGCACGTTAGTGCACGGCAATTTTAACTTTTACTTGCTTTTGCAGTTTTCTTGAATTTCCTCGTAGTTAATCTCAATTAGTGGCCAAAGCGCCGCAACTCCAAATAATTTTGAGCCAGTTCTCAAAAGAACTGGTAAATGCAAAGAAAACAAATACCGGAAGTAGAAAATTTGTAATTGTTAGCTCACCTGGGGTAAAAGGCCATGTGCGCTGTTGCTATTATGTGGCATCCGTCGGCGTCCGTCGTAAACTTTTTTCAAAAATCTTCTCCTCTGAAACCGCTGAGCCAATGTTAACCAAACTTTGCCTGAATGAATACCAGAGCATTTAAATTCAAAATTGTGTTCGATTAGTCAGAGGACCAAACAACATGACTGCCGTTACTAAAATAGCACATAGGGGTAAATTGCTGTTTTTGGAAAATAACGTAAAAAGTATTGCAGATATCAAAAATCTGACGAAGTAAGAGTGATCAGCATGACAAGATCTACCTGCCCTGCAATTTTGAAGAAAATCTGATAACCCGTTTTGGAGTTATTGCCCCTTTTCTGTAAAAATTTCTATATTTTGATATTATTTATTTTTATCACAAAAACTATAACAGAGGGAGGTCAACTTTAAATTGCAAAAATGTTCAGCATAACAAGATCTACCCTTCTTGAAATTTTGAAGAAAATCTGACCACCCATATAGGAGTTACTGCCGAATTGGTCAAATTTAAGAAATTTGATACTTTTTGTCATCAATTTAAAAAGTCCTCTCCTCTTAAGCCACTGGGCCAATTGTCACCAGGGTAAACAGTTTCAAAATTGTGTTCGATTAGTCCGAAAACCAAGCAACATGGTTGTTGTTACTAAAAATGGAACAAAGTGGTAAATTGCATTTATTTGCAAATAACTCGAAAACCGTAACAGATATCCAAAATCTGATTGGGAGTGAAAATAATCTACCATGATCTACCAGCCCTGCAATTTTAAAGAAAATCCTAAAACTCATGTTTGAGTTATTGCCCTTTTCCGTAAAATTTTCTAAATTTTAATATATTATATTTTTTATTACAAAAAGTGTAACAGATAGAGGTCAAGTAATTGCAAGAGGGTTCAGCATATCAAGATCTACCCACCATGATATTTTGAAGAAAATAAAAAAAAAACAACCTTGTAGGAGTTGTTGCCTTTTTTCACGGAATTTTTAAAATTTTTATATTTTGTCGTCTTTTATTTCCATAACAAGAAAAGATGAAGATTAAGTGTAAATTGATAAAATGTTTGCCATGCTGTGGCGACTTCAAAACTGTTGTATAGAATTGTTCGTTGACCGCCATTTTTAAAATGGCCGGCAAAAATGACGGGAAAATTCAACATTGTCGAATTTCAATAAAATTTGGTTTCCATATAGATATTGATGTTGCGACTTCAAAACTGGTGTTGAAAATTGTTCGTTGTCCGCCATTTTCAAAATAGCCGACAAAAAAGGTGGGAAAATTCAACATTGTCCGATTTCAATGAAATTTGGTTTCCAAGTGGATATTGATTTTGCAACTTCAAAACAGATGCTGAAAATTGTTCGTTGACCGCCATTTTCAAAATGGCCGCCAAAAAAGGCGGTAAAATTCAACATTGTCCAATTTCAATCGAACTTGGTTTCCAAATAGGTATTGATGTCGCAAATTCAAACCAATGTTTAAAATTGTTCGTTGGCCGCCATTTTCAAAACGGCTACCACAAAAATTCAACATTGTCCGATTTAAATGAAATTTTGTTTCCAAGTGGATATAAATGTTGCGACTTCAAAACAGATGCTGAAAATTGTTTGTTGACCGCCATTTTCAAAATGTCCACCAAAAAAGGCAGGAGAATTCAACATTGTCCGATTTCACTGAAATTTGGTTTCCAAGTGGATATTGGTGTCACTACTTCAAAACCAGTGATGAAAATTGTTTGTTGACTGCCATTTTCTAATGGCTGCCAAAGGAGGGAAAATTCAACATTGTCCGATTTCAATAAAAATTGTTTCCAAATAGATATTGAAGTTGTGAATTCAAAACTGATGTTAAAAATTGTTCGCTGACCGCCATTTTAAAATGGCTGCCAAAAAATGAGGGAAACGTCTACATTGTCCGATTTCAATGAAATTTGGTGTCACTACTTCAAAAGTGGTGTTGTTCGACAATTAGCAAAGAATTCCGCTCAAACCGGTGCTAGGGGCCGTCTTGAACTTACTAAGAGGTATGAGCAAAGCTCATTGTTGAAGGCCTCATGGTGACTTCAAGATGAAGAACAACAATAAAAGCGTTGTTCCTTTGCTTGTTTTTACCATGTATTTGTAGAGACTATGTCTCATGTACATTTACTCCATATCCTTTCATTCAACATTGAAAATTGTTTGTTGACCGCCATTTTCAAAATGGCCGCCAAAAAGACGGGAAAATTGTCCTATTTCAATGAAATTTGGTTTCCAAATTAATATCGATGTGGTAACTTAAAAAATATGGTTTAAAAAATTGTTGTTGACCGCCATTTACAAAATTATGTCTCAACTTCAAAACTGGTGTTGAAAGTGGTCCTTAGCAAGTACGTTTTTGTCAAAAAATCCCAACAAAGAAATATAGTAAAACACCATTAGACTTTAAATACAGGTTAAGATATTGGTGGTGTTTGAGCTACCAAAGTTTGAGAGACTTAACTTCAACTGTATAACTTACAATCTTAGCTTTAATGTGGCAACTGAAAGCCAGGTGAGCTATATAGGCTCCTGAGAGCCTCTAATTTAATGATGCTTATTTATTCTTAATCTAAATATTTGGGGGATTAAAAATTCAATTTCTTATTATGGAATGCCGTGTATTATTTTCTTCCTGGTCAATTGGATTGATTTTGTGACTGACATGTGCAGGTATATGTAAGTTTATGTAAGTTGTCTCCATGATATTTTTCGGCCATTTTGCTCAATAATTATTCATTTAGGTTTATTAACAAAAATACTCATAAAATATAAAGAGTCCAAGGGCGCATGATGAGCTGCATACAGGTTTGAGAATATGCATTTCCGTTAAGTCAAGTACCTCGGCTTGAAGACTTTTGCTTTTTATCGGTGAAAACAAGAATCACACCGTTTTTCGTTGAAAATTCACGAATCACACTGTCAAAAAGGATAATTTTTGACAGATCAAGCCCTTTCATGAACCTTCAAAAAGAGATGAAAAATATAATTCGAAGTCGGAAACAACTGAAGCAAATTCAACCACACTTTAAAGGAATGATGTATTGAAGGTCATTTACAATTAGATTGCTCATTTCGTTCCAATGGGACAAAAAAATTGTCCCTAGCGCGAAACTTAGGTTTAACATTAGACCCCATGTATGGAAAAAATCACATTTTCATCTTCTCCTCTGAAACCGACGTAGCAAATTCGACCAAAATTTACAAGAATGATGTATTTAAGGTCTTTTACAAAACTTGCATATTTTGTTTCGATCATAAATAAAAAAGTGGACGCCAGCGTGGAACATAGTTTTAACCTAAGACCCTATGGAAAAATCACATTTTCATCTTCTCCTCTGCAACCACTGAAGGAAATGGGACTGTTTCATAATGCACAGTTAGCTCTACTTATCACTCTTACTGGCGAGCTTCGGTAGTTAATACTTAGTCTGGTGCATTTGTATGTAAAATTTGTCGTTTTTTAAATTTCCTGTTTATAAGACCACTGATAATTTTAAAATAATTCTTTTGGCATGTTAAAATTTCATGTTTAAACTTTTAATACAGAAAATGGCTTGCCGATATTATGAAGGCGTTATAGTTAAGAGCCAGTCATAAAATACACATATGAATGCGATTTTCCCCCCTTTAAAATCCTTTGTTGTTCAGGACCCGGTTGCACGAACGTTAGTTAATTTAACTAACAGTTAAGACCTTAACTGTTAGTAAAAAAGATAACTCGGTTATGTATCTACAGAGTCCTACAGATTAAATTTCGGTTGTAAAAAGGTCCGTTTAATTTAAATTCAATTACAGCTACTAGTCGTGTAGAAAGCAACTTTTAGAATATTATATGAAAACTCAGCTAAATTTTAATTCCCTGAATCAGTTAAAAAAGTTGACTATTATACTAAATCCGTCAACCTCTGAACAAATTAAAACAGTTTCTTTTTTACAACAGTCATTAGAACTGAGGAGAGGAGACAAATAACTGTTTTATATTGTAAACATTAATTCTTCTATATTTTGTTCTTATAAATGTGATATACTACAACCCAAATTGGTTATAAGTATTTGAATAAAGTTTAACAAGCGTTTTACTGTCTGTTGAGCGATTTTACTAGGATTCGCGTACTTTTGGGACATTGACGTAACCTAGTGAAGCGTTCATTTGTACAGACACCATTGACGGATCAAGCCACCGATAAAATTGGTTCTATTGGTGTTCTAAAAAATATCTCAGTTAAAATTGTCTGTTAACTCTTGCATTTAACTACCTAGAAAAGGATAATTCACAATTGGGAAGTATGATCATCACGCTTGTCATATAGCTTAGATTTCAAACGTCCATCTTCGTAAATATACAACAAAAGATCTAGGTTCAAAGCCGAAGTAATTCTAACAGTAGTTTCTTTAATTTCAAGCTCATTTGGCTATAGATCTGTTGTAAATATTCCTTAAATTTTGTATTACTACGATAAAGTACATCGACTACGTAGCGGAAGCTGAAATTAAAGGACTGGGCGAAATATTTTTGTTTTCTTTGTGTAAGCCTTTGCAAAATCTTGGCCTCATACAAGTAAAGGAAAAGGTCAGCTAAAAGTGGCACGCAGTTAGTTTCCATAGGAATCCCTATAGTTTGATGGAAAAACGCGACCTCTGAATTCGACAAAAATAATGTCGATAAAAAAAATCTAACATTTTGATTACGTCAGTCTCAGTGTACTTCCTATTTGAATCGGCGTGGTTCTTAACAAAATATGTTTTGTCTTTCTCTGCTGCTAAAAAGGTGCATCTGTGTTCTCCATTTTAGTGCAGAAACATTGATGTATAAAATCTGCAATTACTGTTTTCAGTTTAGTTTGCGGAGGGCAGTATGAAGAGTGGAAAAATCAATAGTTTGAATGCTATGGCAATGGGTAAGACTGGTTGAGGATAGCTGTTAGTTTAGGATAGCTGTTAGTTTAGGAGATCATTTTTAAGAAGAGTTACATAGTAAGAAGAGTTACATTGTGTGCTTGATAAAGGAAGGTGATCTTTTGAACTTATAATACTGTTTCTACCTTTGTTGTACCAAACTCCAACTGGAAGAATACATTCTCAAAGAGATGCCGAATTTATTGAAGGAACCAACCAAAGGGCATTGTGAGGATATCTAGGCTAGCGGCAAGCAAACGATTGACGCCAAGGGCCGGTGAGCTAAAAAGGCCAGGACTGAGGCAGAAGAGAACCTTTTCAAAAGCATACGGATGCATCAAACTCGCATACGAATCTTGACAGCTATAAACATGGTACTGAGTTCACTATGGCATAGGTGCTTTAATTTTTGTTACTCCCTCCATAAATCAAGATTTTAATTGTTGGTTTTTTGCTGTTACATGTGTGTTTATGTCTGTTTTCCTGTTTCGCTCTTAACTCCGAAGTAATTTTTTTTCTAATTGTTGTCATTTGAATATTCAAATTCAAATTCAAATTTTATTATCTTTAAAACTATATATAGTTCGTGATAAACAAACAAATATTAAATGACAGATAAAACAGTAATCATACAGATATGTACAAGCAAATAAACATTAAGAGCCCCCTGTCCTCAGTTCTAATGACTTTTTCAAGAAGGAACCTAATTTATTTTTAGCTCACCTGACCCTTCGGGTCAGTGTGAGCTTTTGCCATCACTTGGCGTCCGTCGTCCGGCGTCCGTCGTCCATCCGTCCGTCGTCCGTTAACTTTTCACATAATCATCTTCTCCTCTGAAACCATTGAAGCAAATTCAACCAAACTTTACAGGAATGATGTACTAAAGGTCCTTTACAAAGATTGCTCATTTCATTCTGATCCAATAAAAAACATGGCTGCCAGCGCGGAACTTAGGTTTACCATTGGACCCTATGATCACATTTCCTTCTCCTCTGAAACCACTAAAGCAAATTCAACCAAACTTTACAGGAATGATGTACTTAAGGTCCTTAACAAAGATTGCTCATTTCGTTCCGATCCGATAAAAAACATGGCCGCCAGCACGGAACATAGTTTAACATTGTACCCTATGGGAAATTCACATTTTCATCTTCTCCTCTGAAACCACTGAAGCAAATTCAACCAAACTTTACAGGAATGATGTATGGAAGGTCCTTTACAAAGATTGCTCATTTCGTTCCAATCCGATAAAAAACATGGCCGACAGCGCGGAACTTAGGTTTAACATTGGACCCTATGGGAAATTTCACATTTTCTTTTTCTGCTCTGAAACCGCTGAAGCAAATTCAACCAAACTTTACAGGAATGATGTACTAAAGGTCCTTAACAAAGATTGCTCATTTCGTTATTTTAGTTATTATTACTTTAGTTATTTGTTAGTTATTCGTTCCGATCCGATAAAAAAATGGCCGCCAGCACGGAAGATAGTTTAACATTGGCCCTATGGGAAATTCACATTTTCATCTTCTCCTCTGAAACCACTGAAGCAAATTCAACCAAACTTTACAGGAATGGTGTATGGAAGGTCCTTCACAAAGATTGCTCATTTTGTTTCAATCCGATTAAAAACATGGCCGCCAGCGCGGAACATAGGTTCAACATTGGACCCTATGGGAAAATTCACATTTTCTTCTTCTCCTCTGAAACCACTAAAGCAAATGTCACCAAACTTTACAGGAATGATGTACTTAAGGTCCTTAACAAAGATTGCTCATTTCGTTCCGATCTGTTAAAAAACATGGCCGCCAGAACGGAACATAGTTTAACATTGGCCCTATGGGAAATTCACATTTTTCATCTTCTCCTCTGAAACCACTGACGCAAATTCAACCAAACTTTACAGGAATGATGTATGGAAGGTCCTTTACGAAGATTGCTCATTTCGTTCCAATCCGATAAAAAACATGGCCGCCAGCGCGGAACTTAGGTTTAACATTGGACCCTGTGGGAAAATTCACATTTTCTTCTTCTGCTCTGAAACCCCTGAAGCAAATTCAACCAAACTTTACAGGAATGATGAACTGAAGGTCCTTAACAAAGATTGCTCATTTCGTTCGGATCCAATTAAAAACATGGCTGCCAGCACGAAACATAGTTTATTTTCGCTCTATGGGAAATTCACATAAAAAACAAGGCCACCATGCAGAACATCGAAAACCTTGCTTCAGCATTTTGTCAGGTGAGCGATTCAGGCTCAGTGTCTGAGCCTCTAGTTCTTGTTTTGGTGTTGATGGATTTAAAATAAATTTAAATTTGCCTTCATCTGATAGTTGCATAAAATTTATATTTTGGGAACATTGAAATTAGTGGAGAACTGAAAATTGATTTACATTTCTATGCCATTTCATCATATTTTCAGAATTTTATTTTCAGAAATAAATAACATTCTTATCATACACCTACGTGTACGGTTTGTGAAATTAAAAGTAGAGGTGATGGTGCAAATACTGTATGTTATCTACTCTAGGTAATGAAACTGCATATCACAAGAATACACCTCAGGCTCTGAAAACAATTTACCCGGAATATTGATACCTGTGCACAGAACCCATTTAACTTCCGTCTTCATGGCATTGTCTTTTGTAAGTACGTTGTAAAATATATATTGAAAATCAACATGGCGTATGCACCTAACTTACTGTTTTGAACCATTTTTTTAATCTGTCTAACTACATATATCAAACATTTGACAAAACTCATGTGTTCTTAGATCAACGATTCAACCGGTACCGTGTCAAATTAGATACGGATTCTAGGCCTACTTTAGACGTACCATGTCTAGGGGGCACTCGATTCTCTGTGCTGGACATGTTCCGATCACAATGTTCTGGACAAGCGAATCGAATGGCTTGGAACAGGAAGTTCTTATATCAAAATGGACGTCGATTGTGTGAAAGTTACTTTCGCGAACGAATTTGTTGATAATGAAGATAAAAACAATGAAACAACGACAGTAGAATACCGAAGGAACAATAAATGTTCAATAGAATTCGTAGTTGTAGTAATGTCATGGTGGAAAATTCGCTAAATCATTTTTGGAACTTTAAGACATTTAGATTTGGAAGGTATAATCAAATTGTCATTCCATAATTATTTCTGGACTTTAAATTGATATTTTTGTGTAAAATGTCGCGTTTTTAATCCTCTTACATTTACTTATTAATTTTACAGTTTTAGAGACATTCAGATTAGTTTTTTTCTCCGGTATACAAAAGATAATTTGCCCTTGTTAATTGTTATATTTGTGCTAATCGACTTTAATCTGACATGGAATTTGTCACTCAAATTAAGTAACATTTGTTAAGTTTTAACATGCATATTTGATTTGTTATAAATAGTATTTGATAATTTGTTTTGATCAGATTGGATTTCAGTATCGAA
>MJUU01017414.1:0-12506 GCA_002080025.1 Modiolus philippinarum | reverse complement strand
TGCCAAAAAAAAAAAAAAAAAGAAAAATAATAATAATAATAATAAAAGAATAAAATAAAAAAAATAAATATTATGATATTTATTTTTATATGTTTTTAATCATTTTTATGCCTCGGCCACGAATGTGGATATTACTCTTGACCGCCCTTCCGTCCGTACGTCCATACGTCCGGTTAAGTATTTCGTGAAAGAACATTTTTCTGAAAATGTTAGAGGTAGAACAATAATAGTAGGCCAGTAGATAGATATTTAATATACTACAGAGTTCACTTGGTAGTTTGACTCTTTGACCTACATTTCATGCTTGAGTGACTTTGGTTAAGTTTTTTTTGTAAAAGTCCATTTCTCAACAACTACACATTAAATTTATCAAATTAGTTGCCTCGATGAGTAATACCCAAATCATTGACAGTTAGGTGGCTTTGACCTATATTTTATGCTTCAGTGACTTTGGTTAAGTTTTACATATTATAAGAAAATGATGTTTCATCAAATTAATTGCCTTGATGACTACTACCAAAATCACTGACAATTAGTTAGCTTGGACCTACATCATTATGCTTCAGTAATTTTTGTTAAGTTTTGCATTTAAGTCTATCTCTTAACTACTATATATTGTAGCATTATAATATTTTACACTAGTAACATCCATCTGAAGGCGATCTTTCCATTTCACTAACAATTGGGTGTTCATGTAATTCATTTTATTGTTAAATGAATTTGGTTAAAATTTGCATTTCATCACAATTCCGTTACAGGGAAGTAATTTTATGAATGATTTATTGGCGGAGAATCTGTGTCTTATAGACACATTTTCTAGTTTTTCATACGGTTAAGCGAAAGATAATCACTACCGGTACAGTTATACCACATCGGATTTTAAATAAAATTTCTAATTGAGTTACCGTTAGGAGCGTAGTACGAAAGCTAAGAGGGGACTTCCTACTTTTGGGTTCTAGTGCTGCTGATGAGGAATAATTTTCAGAAATGCTTGCCATACAGCTCATTAAAATTATTGCAGTTGGAGTTAACATATGTGTTATTGTCTCACGTTCATTTACCCCATATCCTTTTTTCTACAATTCTTAATCCTTTATCCTAAATTCGTACGTTTTAAGGATGTTCCTTACTTGTTGCTTCGGACTTTTTTTTGTCACTTTTATTTCTTAATCATTAATTCTTATACCTTATTCTTAATTCTTGATTTTTAATCTATCAAAAATATGATATCACGCACGCAGTTTATTTCACTGACAAAATTTTCGCAGGTAAGTACTAGGTACCCTTGATTCCCCATTACGTAAAAATCAGATAACCTAATTATTTAAACAGAATTGCACGGCTGTAATAATTTTTACAGTTTTCAAGACAGAAGGGATGAGGTAATCACAAAATGTGAAATCAAAACAAATTGGTTATAATATTGTATTCATGTCCCACTTTGAACCCATGCTCTTTCATTCGTCTGGCGGAATAACGAAATCAGGATTCACAGTAAGAATTAAGAATTAAAAGTCGGATGCTGTTCGGGCAACTCTTCTTGGCGGCAAATTGAAGTTTATCGAACCGACCTTTGGACTACTCTTTGTAGTCAATTTTCTTGTAACCTCGCGAAAGATGGAAGTATAAGGTCATATATACTCGCAACGGATGTGGGAGTTTGTCTTGATCGTTGAAGTAGGTTTTGATCAAGATATGCTCGGGTTAGCGGGCAGGTTAACCAGGTTTTGGGTTTATTATTTAATCTTGCATGTAGCTCGGCTCAACGTTCTGGAAGGCGTATAAATGTACCTACTTCTCGTTATCAGGGGGCAAAACCTGATATATGCCTCAGAGGGATGGCAAACGAGAACTAGGCTTGACGTCGCGAATCCGGTAGTATCGGCGAGTAGGTTAGAGATTCAAACATGGTTTTGGCGACATTGAGATATCCGAACTTCTCATTTTCCTGTCCGAAAAGATTGTAGCGGATGGTCTTGAAGAGGTACCATACGCTATAGCCCAAATGAAAGATATTATATATATCTAGTTGTCATATATATAAAGCTGCAAAACCCTTGAAAGGTCCAGCCCAAATAAGCCAAACTGGTCACAAATTGCCGTGCGCACTATGCAAACCTAGGGTACCCTCCTGAAATTTGACCCAGAAATTTTCGGACGGATCTAGGATCATACCCTATAGCTCAGGTGAAAGGTATCATATGTACCTAGGTGCTATATAAAGGTCACTGCTGCGAAGCCCCTAGCAAGGTCCAGTCAACCTTAGCCAAGTTGGTCCAAATCAGTATTTTTCGATGTAGGGCACCCTGTATTAAACAGCGAACAATAGTTTAAAGTAATTGCAATTGTCAAGTGAGTGGCAAAAGTTTAATTTCAAAGAAATATAATTTTACACCCCAATTAACAATGAAGGGATATGGAGTAAATGCAAATGAGACAAAATCTCTACAAATACATGGTGAAACCAAGCAATGGAACAACGCTTTTATGGTTGTACTTTATCATAAAGTCACCATGAGGCCTTCAACAATGAACATTACTCATACCTCATAGCAAGTTGAAGACGACCCCTAGCACCGGTTTGAGCGGAATTCCTTGCTAATTGCTGAGCAACGCTACATCCATGTCTTTCCTTTAATCCATGGATGCGGGATCGTCAACAAACATAAACTTAACTTGCGAAGTGTTCTTAAAATCGCTGTCATTAATTTCCCGACAAAAAAAAACCAACTAGTACAAGACGATCACAACATCTAAACAACCACAGGGCACTCATCGAGCCAATTGTAAGAAAACTTGGCATAATAAAATCATGAGACAAGGGCACAATAAACAGTTGGTCGGAACAAACAATTTTAAATTACCAACAAAAAAAAAATAAATAAAATAGAATAAAATAAAATAAAACGCCAAAATTTGAAAGAATGATAGTGCCTCCATATGAGAAATTCTCTCAAGAACAAGTAGCCAACATTATGCCAAAAAGTCGGTTTAAGCAAGATTTAAAACAACGGCAGTAGAATACCGAAGGAACAAAGGGGTGATATTCACAAAAATCGAAGTCCAAAGACAGGGCAAAAACGAGAACACAGAAAACAATGACGTTAGACACAAAAACAATGACGCCAGACAGACACAAAGCACAGAACCAGAAACCACAACATTCAGAACAAAGGCACTCACAGTGTGAACTCCAGTGAAACTGAGAGTGACATCAGGTGCTCCGGAAGGGTAAGCATGTCCTGCTCTGTTAACAGCACCCGTCACACTGTGAGTGATTCAATCCGGGAAAATGTCAAAGTCGGTAGTCAAATCCGGGAAGACGTGAATCTAGCTGCATTTGGGATACTGACACGTCATATCTTTCAATGATGCTATGGTGACGGCCATAGAATTTCTTTAGGGATGAAATTAACAAAGGTTGAACAAATCCCTGACTAAGCAGCTTTTGGGACAGTGTTTTTGCTCTGTTCAAAAAATCACTGTACAAACTACAAGCTCGACAGTAACGAATCAACTGTGAAATGTACACTCCATAGGCTGGAGAGGTAGGTATATTGCTGCTAAGAAAGGGAAAGTTCACAATGGGGAAATTAAAATCATCACGCTTGTCATATAGCTTAGATTTCAAACGTCCATCTCGGTCAATATACAATAAAAGATCTAAGTACGAAGCTGAAGTAGGTGTTTCAGTTGTTTCTTTAATTTCAAGCTCATTTGGATAGATCTGATGTAAATAATCCTTAAATTTAGGATTATTAAGAGAAAGCACATCGTCTATGTAGCGGAAGCTGAAATTAAAGGACTGGGCTAAATGTTTTTGTTTTCTTTGAATAAGCCCTTGTAAAAACTTGGCCTCGTACGAGTAGAGGAAAAGGTCAGCTAAAAGCGGCGCACAGTTTGTTCCCATAGGAATCCCTATTGTCTGTTGGAAAACACGACCTCCAAATTCGACAAAAATATTGTCGATCAAAAATTCTAACATTTTGATTACGTCAGTCTCGGTGTACTTCTTATTTGAATCGGTGTGGTTCTTAACAAAATATGTCTTGTCTTTCCCTACAACTAAATAGGTGTATCTGCGTTCTCCATTTTTTGTGCAGAAACATTGATGTATTAAATCTGCAATTACTGTTTTCAGTTTATTGTCTGGCAGGGTTGTATAAAGTGTAGAAAAGTCAAAGGTTTGAATGCTATGGAAGTTGGAAGTTGTTTCCTGTGGCTTCGGTGGAGGCGTCAACAATTGTAAACTATTGAGAATTAACAAGCCTGTGTTAGTTGTTGGTCTATAGTATTTGATGTGTAGTTACATTAGTTTGGGTACAACTCAAATCCTTACTTTGGTTATGGCCCTGGCCCCTTAGTCAACGATCACTTTAAGTTTTTTGCAAGCAGTTATTACAGCCTTTGTATATTATTGATTATTGCACAATACCTCATCTTTTTTTATTGACTTCTGGTTTTAAATTCTTATTCTTTTTATCATATCTATAAATCTGGCTAAGCGATATTGCAATAACCAATCCCATCATCCTCTACAAACCTGTTCCCAGTACCACCTATAGTAAATGCTTATAATACTTTTCAACTTCCACAAGGAAACAGAAAAATTAAACCCCACCCCGTTTTATCAGAACGAAACTGGACGCCATTTTGATTTTCGAGAATCTGAAATTCCTATTGGTTTATAGTCTTCTGCGTGTGCGTTCTCCTCACTGCGCAAGCGTACTCCTCACTTCCCCCAAGAACTATCTATATAGCTAGGCTATTCCATAGCCTAGCTAGCTAGGCTATTCCATAGCCTAGCTAATGATGCAAGGGGTGTGCAAGACATTGTCTACAGTTTATTACATTTTTGAGATGGGGAAGGAGGTCAATACTTTCCAAACCTAAACAATTTAAGGCTTAGTTGTTGTCATAATTTAGTTAAGTTATGATTACAATTTTGCTAAGTTGTTATCACAAGTTGGCTAAGTTGTTATTACAATTTAACTAAGTTGTTATGACAAGTTAGCTAATTGATAGCACAAGACAGTTAAGTTGTTATTATACCCCCACTCGTGAGTGGGTGGTATATTGGAATACCCTTGCCCTTCCGTCCGTCCTTATGCCTTTCCGTCCGTCCGTCCGTCCGAAGTTTGTCACATTTTTCTCAGCTACTGATGGGCCGATTTATTCCAAATTGGTATTTGACTTTATATATAGGGGGATGCGTCATCTGCTATTTTGGTCACCTTATTATGTTAGCTTCCTGTTTGGCGGGCTTAGCCATTTTCCCCTTTGTTGAACATAGTGAAAATTTTCGTCGCACTTTTCTCAACTACTGCTGAGCCGATTTATTTCAAATTTGGTACTTGGTCCTTTACAAAGATTGCTCATTTCGTTCCGATCCGACAAAAAACATGGCCGCCAGCGCGGAACACGATTTAACATTGGACCGTAAGGGAAAATCACATTTTCATTTTCTGCTCTGAAATGACTGAAGCAAAGTCAACCAAACTTTACAGGAATGATTTACTAAAGGTCCTTTACAAAGATTGCTCATTGCGTTCCGATCCGGCAAAAACATGGCCGCCAGTGTGGAACTTAGGTTTACTTAGGTTTACATTGGACCCTATGGGAAAAATCACATTTTCATCTTCTGCTCTGAAACCACTGAAGCAAATTCATCCAAACTTTACAGGAATGATGTACTACAGGTCCTGAACAATGATTGCTCATTTCGTCCCGATACGACAAAAACATGGCCACCAGCACGGAACATGGTTTAACATAGAACTCTATGGGAAAATCCCATTTTGATCTTCTGCTCTGAAACGACTGAAGCAAATTCAACCAAACTTTACAGGAATGATTATCTTCTCTGAAACTATTCAAGCAAATTTAACTAAACTGTGTTGGAATGGTGTATTGAAGGTCCTTTGCAAAGATTACTCATTTCAATAGGATCAGACAAAAACACTTGTGCTATTGGAGAACATAGCTTAACATTAGACCTCATTGGTAAAATACATCTTTTTTGGTCATGCATGGCATAGAAGCATTTTGTCAGGTGAGCGATACAGGCTCAGTCTCTGAGCCTTTAGTTTAGCATTAATGTCGGATTGAATTTGAGTCTACATTAACGATATTTCATTGAATGCGAAATAACTATGTTGAATTTCCAAAATATTCCAATTTTAGTTGATGTGCGAACTATAGAACCTTGTTATTTGCCTTATATTGTACAACGCGGGATACCTCGAATCATTTTTAGCTTACCTGGCTATGTCAGGGTGGGCTTTTGCCATCGCTTGGCGTCCGTCGTCCATCTGTCCCTCGTAAACCCACTTTCATAAATCGGCTTCTCTGAAATCACCGGGCCAAATGGAACTAAACTTCAACTGAATCATCGCTAGGGTATTTAGTTTCAAATTTGTTATTTTCTGTGTCCTAGGTCAAACAACATGGCTTCCGTTACTAAAACTAAACTGCAGTTTTTTTTGCAAATAACTCAAAAACTGTTACAGATATAACAAAATCTTATTGTGTAACAATGAAAAGCATAACGAGATCTACCCTCCCTTACATTTTGAAGAAAAATGACCCATTTTAGAGTTATTGCCCTTTTTCGTAAAATTTTCAAAAACCATAACAGATAAATGCAAAAAATATTCAGCATATGCAAAAATATTCAGCACGTCGAGTTCTACTTACATGGGAATTTTGAAGAAAATCTAAGTACTCATATATGACTTATGGCTCTTTATTGGTCAATTTGCGATCACTTCCAAAATAGCTGCCGGTCGGGAACTTAGTTTACCATTTCACCCTATAAGAAAACATTTTCTGAGTTCTCATTCTGATAATATATTACGCCAAATTGGAAGCAACCTAGGTCGCAAAAGTCTTTAATTGGCCCCTTTGAAAAATGTTTCCGTCAAGTCTGCATCACATCCAAGATTGCCAACAGCGGGGAACATAGTTTTAAATTGGACCCTATGGGAAAACATTTAAAGATCTTCTCTGAAACAACGCCAATTTTATTCAGACTTGGTCACGATAGTACTTGGTTCGTTCCCTTCAAAAAACATGTCTGGTAAGTCCACACATCATCCAAAATGGCTGCCAGTGGGGAACTTCGTTTAACATAGTTCCCTATAGGAAAATACATTCAAAGATCTTTCCTTAGAAACTACTTTGCCAATCGGAACAAAGCTTGGACACGATAGTCCTTAGTTGGCCCTCTTTGAAAAAAAATGTGTGTGACAAGTCTGCATCCCATCCAAGATGCCCCCAACACAGCGGGGAACAATGTTTATTACTGACCCCTATGGGAGAGCATTAAAACATTTTCTCTTTTTAAACAACAAAGCCAATTGGATCCAAACTTGGTCACAATATTTCCTACGATTATTGCCTTCAAAGTTTATATTCGTTCCTCATTTGGCCTCCTTCAAAAAAGGTAATCATTTCCAAAATGGTTGCCATCATGAATATAGTTCAACTTTGAATCAAAAACCATCAATGTCTATTAACATACTTGAAAATGATGTCCCTTATTATTCTGGTTATTTAGACTGCCTTTATGAACCATGGCCCATGTGAGCGATTCAGGCTGTTGAGAGTCTATAGTTTCTCAAATTAAAGTACTTGACGGACCAGTCTCGTCAATTTGACAATTTTACGTTGCTTGCGTTTTGAATTTTCAAGCACTTGTATTTTCTTTCACATTTAAAATGGCATATTTTCCATATCATTTCAGACAATTTAATAGGGTTGTGTTTCAATCAATTTTTATACCAGTATGTATTTTTCGGGGAAATTGCCTAATTAGTTATACCAATAACAACAGAACAGAAATCCATATAAAAATGGATGCAGCATCGGATGAGACCGCCAACAGGGGTCATAATTTAATATGGGACCATTTGCGAAACATCCTCATATGTCTATTACTATGAAACTGGTAGGCCGACTAGATCCTCAGCTAGTTACAATGGCGCTTTGTCGGTCCCCTTTGTTCGGCAAGTCAACATCTCATCCAAGATGGCTGCCAGCTTGGAACATGGCTTCATAGAAATATTTAAAAGATCTTCCCCTTTGAAACGACAAGGCCTATTGGAATTATAGATTTTCAAAAGTGTTCTTGGGAGTTAAAGACATGGATGTAGCGTTGTTTAAAATCTAAAAATGAACTCCACTAAAACTGGTGCTAAGGGCCGTCTTGAACTTACTATGAGGTATGAGCAAAGCTTCATGATGACTTCAAGATTAAGAACAACAATTAAACCGTTGTTCCATTGCTTCGTGTAGTGACTATGACTTGTTCATTTACTCTATATTCTGTCATTGTTTATTTGATATCCCTTTAAAATATATCAGGCAAGTTGGCACTTGCAAGCTGGTAACAAGACCCTATTGAAAACATATTTAAGCTGTTCTTCTCCGACACTACTTGACACATAGGAACCAAACATTGTCCCAATATCTATTGACAAATGTGTCTTGGAAGTCCGCACATTACCTAAGATGCACCGTATGGGATAACACATTAGAAGGTTTTCTTTTCTGATTGACCTCGAAAATAATTTCATAAATGTAACTTCTGGATAAACAAAAAGAACTTGATTTGACCCAAGCAGTCATAAAGCTAGATGGGCGATGTGGGCTTTTGAGAATCTTGTTCAATATTCTGACCGTTGCATGTGAAAGAAAAAAAAACAAGTCTGTGCAAAAAATTGGTCTGCTGCCGTTGCAATATTGAGATTATGGTAAGATACAATGCATTTAGTAAGGCATCGTTATCTACGTTTTAGGTCTTGACTAGGTTGTCTTATATTTTGATAATACGCTTTTCTTTTTTTTCAGATTTACTAGTCCAGTCAAATGGCGAATAGTAACAGCAAGACAAAAAGTGGCCCTTGCCATTTACTAGATGTTGAAAAAGAGGCAACATTGTGGTGTCAGCAGTGTGAAGAAGGTTTGTGCGAAGATTGTGATAAATACCACAAAGTCTTTAAAGCCACTAGCAAGCATAATACTATTCTTCTTGAATCATTTGAGACTCTGCCGGCTTTTCTCAAGGTATCGAGCTTGTATGTCTTTTGCATAAAAAAAAAATAGATTTTTTTTGTGGTATACACCAGGAACCATGTTGTACAGAATGTGTTTCGTTTAAACATACGTCATGTGGCGGTATTACTTTATTAAGTAAGGTTGTCCATGGGGTCAAAGAATCCGAATATGTATCCACTTTACAAAACGATATAACTGAGCAACGAAAATTGACTGAAAAGTTGAAAGAAAATCGAAATGAAAACGAAACGCGCCTCCAAGAACAAAAGCGTATGCTTCATGATAAAGTTACATTACTACGAAAGAGTATTGTTGATCACTTGGACAGATTGGAAATGAAAATTAAAAATGAAATTGATAGCATCATAGATTCAAAAGTTGCTTCAATCAGAAGAGCAAATTTTGAATTTGAAAACATTGCTCAAAAACTAGATGATGCAGAAAAACATATTTCTATACTATGTACCTATTGTGCCGAAATGCAAACATACCTTGGATTGAAAGAGATAGAAAAACATCTAGAAGTAAGCAAACGAAACTTACTTTCTCTTCTAGCAGCAAAAAACATGCAGAACGTTTCCGTTAGCATCGAAATATCTGAAGTGGCTGAAAATTTTTCTTCTAAAATGGACACCTTTGGAAGTATAAGAACGACGGAAGAGGAAGTCGGTATAAGTATCCCAGAAATGAACCGTCGGATTGCACAAATGTCAAACCCCTGGATTCCATCATTGATGCGGTTCATTTGAATCTCATCAACAGATCCAAGATACCAAATCAATCGTCAACAACTATAAATATAAACAGTGCTGTTATTCTTCATGATGGAAGAATTGTGCTCTTAAGTGGCAATCTTTCTGAAGCAAATGGTTATTTTTATATTTTTGACGAAAATGGTTTCTACATAAGAAAGATAGACTGCAACTTTTGTCCATTTGGCATGGCCATTTTAGGAGAAAATGAATTGTTAGTATCAAGTTGCTCCAGCATTTACCATTTTGTGTATGATGCAAATTTTAATGTTACGAAGACGATCGTAAATGGATATAAATTGTTTGGTTTATCTTTTGATGGAGGACATATCGTGTCTGCTATGGGTGAGTCCGGAATTTCTGTCAGTAAAACTCTTGACAAAATTATAAAAATATTCCCAGTATACCGCCCACTCTATTTAACTGTGCAAATGAAAAAATATTCTTTACTGATCGACATAACCACACTTTAGTATGTCTTGAAAAAAGTACTGGCGAAAAACTCTGGGAGTGCAAATTCGATGAAATGAAAGGGCCCAGAAATGTATGTTCAGACAAATTTGGAAACATTTTTGTTTCTGCGACAGATTCTGATAAACTTTTAATGGTGTCATCAGATGGGAAAAAATGCAAACAAATTCTTGATAATATTGTCCAGCCAAAGGCCATTTGCTTTGATAACTCAGGATCAAAGCTTCTTGTTGCATGTAGAAAAGGTGCTTTCTCTTTATACAATGTAACCTAGTAATAAAATGTTCTACCGAATCATATATTTTGTTTTTAGCTCACCTGGCCAAAGCAAGTGTGAGCTTTTTCCATCACTTGGCGTCCGGCGTCCGTCAGTCGTACACTTTTCATTCAAAGAAAACCTTAGTCACTTGATTATGTTCTAATGTTTGAATAGATTATAGAGATTTAGAAAAGCTTTTCAAAATTTCACCTTGGTACTGTTTTTGTGTTAGAGAAGTAACAGGAACCATGGATTTTTAGAATTAGAAAATGCCATTAAACAATCAGTTATCAAACAGATCTTTTTAAACAATTATATGCCTCACTAAACTCTGTTTCACTTCCTTTAGATAATGGATTTTGCATTCTGCTGACTGCATTGCTGCATATTTCGGCTCAAAATTTTGCATGACTTTATAAAAATACGATACACTTCTAAATTCGGTAATTATTTATTCATAAATCGTATACTTTTGCGGAAAAACAGCTTTTTCAAAATCTCTTATGTTTAAACGGAAAATATTTACCGCGCGCGATTGTCACCGAGAACGGACTGATCTGACATGGATAATGTCACATTTTACCTGTCGACAGGTAATCTAGTATTAACCAAATGTATTTTGCCCATCGATTACATTTTACTGCCTGTTCGCCCAATCCAACACTTAGAATTTTTAACCCGTCTTACAAAAACAAGGAAAATTCACATGTACACAATGGTATTAGCACATTTTTTAATAATCGTAACAGTGTCATTTTTCAGTTATGTATGGTCATTCTTGATCTACATGCAAAACTTGAGAGAAATTGGTTTTCAAATAAAGGAGAAATTGTAAAAGTTCCATTATCTAAAGGAACTGAAACAGACTTTAACAATGTAAAGGGTGGTAGGCGGGGACTTTAGCAGCGCCTGACTTCACTCTCGGTTTTCATTGGAGTTCACGCTATAATTTAAGTGCCTTAATTATGAATATTGCTTTTGTTTTCGTTTTTCTGTGTTCTCGTTATTGCCAAGTCTCTGGACTTCGATATTAAGCTCACCTCACGAAGTGAGGGGGGCTTATGTGATACCCCTAGAGTAGTATATAGGTGGTTACAAATTAGTATTTGACGTGGTGGAGCCGGAAGTGACATAACAGGAAGTGACGTAGACCAGAAGTCACGTGACCGGAAGCGGACCTCACGAGAATGGATGTAGAAGTCATTGGGTTGCGCATGCGCAACTGGAAGTAGCCCTATTAGAGGCCCAATACGGCCATGTTGACCGGAAATGACGTGTTGGAACAACACGTGCTCCCACAGGGGTCTCGTTTGACCTTACTACAGTGTACATGCGCGACTGGAAGTGGGCGTTGCCCCATGTATGAACCGGAAGTGGTCTTATTTGAGGCCCTAGTCGGCCATGTTGACCGGAAATGACGTATTGAAAGAATGCAAGACCCCGCAAGAGTGTAATGGGAAAGTATTGGAGCGCGTATGCGCGACCGGAATTGGGTTTGTATCTACTGTAGGAAGCCATGTTGATAGGAAGTCGGATATTTTCCCAGTTTGAGACCGGAAGTCGGGTATTTTCCCAAGTCGGAACGACTCAGGCGGGGTCATTCGGATGTTTTCGGAAGTTTTCGTTGTTTGTTGATCTATGGTGTCTTCTATCAGGTCTGCGTTCATTGTTTTTACTAAGGGAGATAACTTTTGCTAGTTATTTTCCCGCGTTTTTTATTTGTGGGTGTCTTCTATCACCTCCGCGTTCGTCGCGGCCATTCAAATGGTTGTTAAGCACCTTGTTGGTTGCTAGGTGTCTTCTATCCCGTCCGCGTTCGTAAAGGGAGATAACTCTTGGGAGTATCCATTTTTGTCAGTTTGTTGATTTTATCCGAGACTTAGGCGAGAAAATTCGTGATTTATTGATGTTTGTACTACTTTATATTTATGTTTACTAGTATTTAATACGACTCACGAGTACGTTTT